>JBBPBX010109988.1:0-10933 GCA_038048925.1 Garcialebias charrua | reverse complement strand
TCCAGTGCTTGTTGACAATATCAGTTTTAGCTTTGTCATAAAGTGCTGAATTTTTGACTGAAGTGTTGACATGATGTATGTTGTAGCAACGCTCAAGAACTTTAAAGCCGACGCAGCAACAACATTCAGACGTAGATCCAGAACTTTAAACATTTCTACAGCTTGTGTTATTGCTCTGGACCGCTCTGACTTACCTGATAAAGGTTGTTTAAATGCTGCTATCGGTTTTTGCAACAAGCTGCTCTTCTGTAGAAGACGTTCACGTTCGGATGATGTCGTTTCAAGTGTTAACAAGTTAGACGTGTTGCCTGCTGCAGATCCAATCTCCGTGAAACAACGTTGACACACAGCTTCGGATTTGTTCATGTCTTTTAACAAGAAAGCCATAATGTTCCCAAACCGGAGATGCTAGGCTGCTAATGCTACACGTGCTGCAAGATAATAGCGCCGTGCTGAAATGCTTGCGGTTTTTCACATTGCGGGGCTTCAGGGTATGGATCCCCCACGATAAATGAGGGACTACTGTACAGCAAAGTTGTTTCGTATTTACATTATGCTGAATGACTTTTTTATGTTGTAGGACGAGCAGAAAGCGGAGGATGAACTCGCTAAGAAGAGAGCAGCATTTCTGCTGAAGCAGCAGAAGAAAGCTGAAGAGATCCGACTCCGTAAACAACAGCTAGAAGCAGAATCTGAACTCAAACGAGATGAAGCCAGGTACATTTTCTCATTATGAACACAGGAATCACATCTTGTTGTCCCATACATTTCTAAAACACGTTTCGTTTTAACACCAGGCGGAAAGCAGAGGAGGATCGTTTGCGTAAAGAGGAGGAGAAGACGAGACGGGAGTTGATAAAGCAGGAGTATCTGAGGAGGAAGCAGCAAGAGATGTTTGAGGAACAAGGCCTTGTGAAGCCCAAAACCCCCAAAACCCCCAAACCAAAGCAGAAACACAAACAGAGATCTGTCTTCAAAGAGGACTCGTCAAGCGATAATTTCCCAAAGTGCTCTTCTGCACGTAAGACCGTTACATCACTGCTTTTATTTTTAGATGTCGTTCACTTTCTTTTTGCGTGCTATTGTTTTAAATGAACTTTTCACAAAGTACCAGTAATTTCCTTTTTCATATCATATCAAAATGATTATTTACGTTATTATAGTTTATATTATTAGTTTGGAAAAAGCTACATTTCACTAAATACATTTTGAAATTCCTGACGATACACGTTGACACAATCATCCCTGTTTTGAAAAATTCCAGACAAGAAGTCAAGTCAAATTTATTTATAAAGCACATTTAAAACAGCAGCTGTTAACAAAGCGCTTAACAATAAGATCAAGGCAGTAATTAAAGAAAAAAATAATTTGTAATTAAAAGCGTCAAAAATAAAAACATAAAAGCACAAAATCAATGAGAAAACAATAAAATACTAAATCAAATCACACTCTGTGATTTGATTTAGAAGAAGGGTATTAGAATAAGTTTGACATGCAAGACTTTTTCAAAATAATTTTTCCTGAATTAGTTAGATTTTCATTTCACGATAAGTATTTATTTAATTACTTTCTGTTTCACGTAGTTGACAACCTGAGCAATGCCCAGTCAGGCTCCAATCTGTCTCTGGCATCTGCAGCTACCAACGAGGCCGACAGCGTCAACTCTGGAGGGGCCGGCTCGCAGCGGTAAATTATACTCTGATTACATTTGTATCTGCAAGATTGTTCAGTTTATTAGGTGATGACATAAGATGCATCTTAATGTTTTTTTTTTCTTCCTGTTTCTTCCTGTCCAGCTGTGACTCGGTGGAATCGTTTCCAGGCAGTCGCAACAACAGTCGAATTGCAGAGAGAGACTGGGACAACGGCTCCACTGCATCCTCCATCACGTCCATGGCTGAGTACACTGGTGAGCTTTTCACTGACACTACTAAGACGTTGGGCCTGCATTTGTTTACTGCTCCTAATAATTGTGACTGGCCGTGGCAAAACCAGGAACAAGTCTCCCCTGGGTCATTTTGAGTTATTTACAGAATCTTAAAGTGTGGGTTCTAAGCTATCCGATGATGCCAAACACATGTCGCTCAAAAAAAAAATGAAGAAGATACAGCCATTTCAATGTTGGCAATCTGCAAATAAGATTAGGGAGAAAACAGGCTTCAAAGTTTTGGAAGAATGTCCCCATTCCAGAAGCATTACCTGGGGGTGTTAACAATTGCTGTTCATTTACATTAATTTGCGTTAACCCAACCCCCAGAACTGACTGTCAACACAGACTCACAGCCTAGGAAGGTGTGCAGAACTTCAGCTTTGCTGGCAAATAGGGGTATGAATCTCTGTGTCTGGAGAATTGATTTAATTCCGATTTTTGGTATCACGATTCGATTCAAAATCAATTTTTCGATTCAGAAACAATTTTTGATTCAAAAATGATTTTTCTATTAAAATGGTCATAAATTTAGTTTCAGCTTTGTAACTGACAAGCTGAAAAGAATAAACAACAATGTAAACAAATGGAGCATTTATTTAAAACAATAATTTTAAACTGAGAATAACAACAATGTAAACAAATGGAACATTTATTTAAAACAATAATTTTAAACTGAAAACATTAACAACAATGTAAACAAATAGAACATTTATTTAAAACAATAATTTTAAACTGAGAATATTAAACAACAATGTAAACCAATGGAACATTTATTTGAAACAATAATTTTAAACTGAGAATAACAACAATGTAAACAAATGGAACATTTATTTAAAACAATAATTTTAAACTGAAAACATTAACAACAATGTAAACAAATAGAACATTTATTTAAAACAATAATTGTAGGTTCTGTACTTTATCAAAGTTTTTGAATCATTTGATATTCATACCAAAAATACAAACAAATAATACAGGAATGCATTAAATGCTGTAACTTGAATTACCAGTACTGTATTAGGTTAGCTTAGTTGCCTGGATTCCTCTAAAACAATAAAATAAAAATATAGGAACAAATAATTCATCCATCCATCATCTTTAACCACTTCTTCCTTTAAGAGTCATGGGGCTCACTGGTGTCCATGTCCAGTCATCACTGTGCGAGAGGCGTGGGACACCTGGACAGGTCTCCAGTCCATCACATACAAATAATTCAAAATATACAGACAAAAACAGACTTCAGCCTACCAAAGTGTAGTAACCTTTAACTCAAGCATTATAAGAGGGGGACAATAATGCTGTCATTGCTGGTATCACTCAGCCCTCTGTGAATAGCAAACAACCATCAGGGTGCTAACGATCCATTGTTAGGCTGATGGTCCTCCATCATGTGAGCAGCTGGTTTCGGCTGTCATCAGCAAACTGGTTCATCCACTGTGAGAGGGTGTTAAGACTGAGCTGAATACCAGACTTAGCTTTTTTAGATTTTTGTACCTGGATTATTGAGCATGCATCAGGGTAAAATTAAACATGTTTAAAAATTGATTTTGGAGCATTTAGAATTGATTCTGAATCGCCAGGACTAAGAATCCAGAGTCTTTCTTTAAAAAATCTATTTTTTCCTACACTCCTACTGGCAAACTTCCTTTTGATCTTTAAAAAAACAACATTAATACAAAGAATTGTATTTTATGTTATTGTGACATGTTTTACACATTAATAATGTTAATTGTTTTGTTACAGCCCACCCCAAAAAATAAGGGTCACAACTACAGTAGTCAAGTCAAGTCAATTTTATTTATATAGCACAGTTAAAAGGGTCCCCGGTTCAAATCCCGGTCTGGGGGCCTTTCTGGGTGGAGTTTGCATGTTCTCTCCGTGCATGCGTGGGTTTTCTCCGGGTGCTCCGGTTTCCTCCCACAGTCCAAAAACATGCATGTAAGGCTGATTGGTAACTCTAAAATTGACCCTAGGTGTGAGTGAGACAGGTCCCTCTTGTAAATGAGTCCCCGTGGCTCAACGAGGCTAGCCTGTATAAATAAAGCTTGAATGAAAAAAAAAACAGATAAACTGTTATCAAGGTGCTTCACACACACAACATAAAAGAGGTTTAAAAATTTAATGAACAGTATCACACACCAATGGTAAAAATTATGATATTAACAGCAGTAAAAGTATAATAAAAATGGTGTTAAAGGTAGGGGAGACCGGGTATAGTTGTAACATGGGGAGAGTTGTAACACCACCAGTTCCACCAATCAGGGATATGATAGGATTCACATGATCATTTCAGTGTTTACCCGCTTCCTCCACAATACCATATTGTCATTGTCAAGTCTGGAAACAGGTACATGCAGATACTAAGGAGAAAAAACTGATTTTGAGGTAAGAAAGTAAATTTTTTGACCATGACTATATTTTGTTTAGTACTTATACTGTTGCAGATAAAACCATATAACTTACATTAGATGAAAGTGTAATTTCTCAGGCAAAATGTGATGCATTTTCCTGTGCTAATTTCAAACCACTATGCTACTACAGCTAGCTAAACATGGCTGACAGGGTTGGGGTGGGTTGTGCACATTATTTAGGCCTTATATGGCATTATACTATATTTAGGCATTATAGGTCTACATGTTAAGGAAGATTGTTCTAGTAGAATAATTTACACACATGCACACACAAATAGTATACAGGTGGTCCCCGACTAAGTTGGAAAATGTATGCTAGCGCTACTACGAACCCATTTTTCAACACAAACATGGTTCATAAACATGCACAGAACTTTGTTTACAATAGCTAACACACTTTCATCTAAAAACACATTCCAGTGCTGTATTTTCTGTATGTTCTGTACAACTTTACTATTCGTTAGTCAGCTCGTAAGTCCGGAACGTTGTAAGTCGATGTGCTCGTAAGTCGGGGACCACCTGTATTTGAGTTATGGTCAGTCACAGAAAGAGAGAGAGACATTTTGTTCTTGTATTGTTCTTTTAATTCAGTAAACCTCTTTTTGAAGCATATCACATGGTGTGGCCTCTGTTTTTGCTTATTTTGTCTAATTGTTACAACTTACCCCAGCAAGTGTGGTTGTAACAAAGGACCACCATGTATTTGACATGAACTCATGAGGTCTGTGATATTCTTGCAGAGGTTTGAATTGGTGCCATTTGTAGTCAACAAATGTGGGTATTTTGTATAAAAGTTTGAAAACTCTAGCTCAAAAATTCTGTGAGTTAAAGGTGCTGGAGCAAAAAGTGTTACAACCATACCCGGTCTCCCCTACAGGACAGGAATGCACTTTATAAAGTTGATGACACTGGAAAAGTTTGTATAATAGCTGAAGATGTTGAGTAAACTCAGGAGATGCTTATGTTGCATCTAAGAAGGTTAGACAGGGGGAAAACAAAATAAAATAAGGCTTTACACACACCAAGCTCCTGCACAGACTTATTTTAGATGTCACAAAGGTGTTGGTGCTACATGACTTTTGTGTCATCAGGGCAGAAAGGCCTTATCTTTGCTGTAGGTCTTTTTTATTAAGCTTTTGTGGGCTGGTCGGTTTCCATCCATCCATCCATCCATCCATTCATCCAAATAATGTATTTCAAAGAAAGAAAGATTTCTTGTTTCACCAAATATATATTAACATGAAAAATAAATTCTAAAGATAACCTTACATAAAGATAAACAAAAACATTTTAGAGCAAAATTATCTGGGAAAAACAAGGCTATTTTAATTAAACACGCTGCTCCATTCAGCTTTTTTATCATGATGACAGCAGCTGACAGCAGCTGACAGCTGCGTGAGAACGGCTGATCCATCCGATCTTAACTGTACATTTTACCTTTTCAAACGGCCAGTTGAATCTGCATAATTGGTGCACCATTATCGTGCTTTAAATTTTAGTTTCTTTGCTGCGATTTGTAAAACCAACGCGTGTGATTGCGCGATGCGCTCACCATGGCTGCAGACACGGAGCCGAGTAGAGGCTCACTTTACCGCAGTGGCTGCGCGCATGGCGCGGTGATTACGCGTGTCTGCTTTGTCTAATGAAATAAAGATAGTGGATGGATGGATGGACGTATGGATGGATGTATTATGTAGGATGGAAACTGATTTGCTTGCGCACGCAGTAAAGGCTTCTTTTTTTTTCCCCTCGGGTCGGTCGAAAAACAGCTGACCGCTCTGACGCTTTGATCGGCTTTATTTTATTATTTTCCTTGTTCCTTGTGTCCACTGGGTGATCTATAGCTGTTAAGTAGCCATGTGCTTCTTTCAAAGCTGCACGTTATTGGCCGAAGAGCTCTGATACCAGCCAAACAAGTCCCGCATGTTAATCAGCTGTGAGGGTCCCCGCCCCCCAGTACGCAAATCACTGCGGCTTGGTTTTACTCTGAAAACAAACTTAATTCTAACACAAAGTTTAACAGTTTAAACACTTATAAAGTGTTTTTTAAAGCATGGGATGGTTTCTTCACAACTTCAACTGGTACATTTTGCAAAAAAACGATTTTCACTAATTTCTCAGAAGTTGAAGGTTTATTGATTTTTTCTCAGTTAGAGCTGTGCCGACTTGTTCCTACATTTCTCGTGGCTGGCCACAATTGATCACTAGGACAGGTCAATATGTCAGGTAGATTTATATCTTATCGGTTTAAGTGTTTTGTGTTTTTCAAACTTGGCTGTAGATGTTCCAACTAAAGTGGATTTATTATGATGGCTTAGTTTATCTTGGCGTTTGATGCATGACTAAAATTATGTTTTTATTTTATTTTTTAAAGGTCCTAAACTGTTCAAGGAGCCCAGCTCCAAGTCGAACAAGCCAATCATTCATAATGCAATCGCTCACTGCTGCCTGGCTGGCAAAGTCAACGAGTCTCAGAAGAACCAGATCCTTGAGGTCAGTTTTTTTTTTTTTTTACCCAGCATGGAACAATTTATTAAATGTAAAACAAACTTGATTTGCCTGTTTTTTAAGTGTCTGTTGTTGAAAACTAATGTGTAATATTTCAAAATACAGTCGTCTCTCGTTTACCACAGGGATTAGGGGACCACGCCCCCATGATAAGTGAAAAACCACGAAGTAGAGATACAGTAGTCTCAAGTTCAAGTTTCACTCCCAACCTCTGTCTAAATAAACAATTTTAATTTAAATACTGTAATATTTTAAATAACATTGTTTATTTAAAATATGACAGTAATTTAAATAGTAAAGAAGAGAAGCACAGCAGGACAGCAAAGGGTTAACCCTTCACGCATCAGAAATGTACTTCTTGATTAATTACACTGAAACAACTGAACGTAGAAGTTCTAAAATAATTAAAAATAACTTGAAACTGTTTATATTTTGTTATTGCAACGATTTAAGATGTGACGTACTTTGAATTTCAAGTTGGAAGACAAAAGTCGATCGGTGCACCTGGACAGCAAAGGGTTAACCCTTCAATCAATCAATCAATTTTATTTCTATAGCACATTTTAAAAACCACAGGGGTAGCCAAAATCCTGTACAATAAGACAAAAGACACGTTAATTAAGAATAAAAACATACAAAGCATACGCCAAGAAACATAAACATACTTCAGCCGGAGGAGAAATGTGGGCGTGGCAGAGAGCCACAGAGGGGGCTTCTCCCTGCACCTATGGTCTGCACACAGGTGCTAAATAATTTAAAATAATTATTTTAAATAGACAATCTATGCCACTCGTGTGGCTCATCCATCAATCAGATAATTGTACGTCCACTCTTACTTTAAAAACAAACGCGAAAGAGCGATTCCCCGAAAGTTGAACCGCAAAGTAGCGAGGGACTACTGTTTTCCTTTTGAACGAAGAAGTGGCAGCCCAGTTGGCGAGCATCATTTCTGAGGGAACCTCCAGAATGTTTCAACAACCTTCACAATGATCCTGAGCTTCCCTGTGCAGAGCTGCACACCCTCCTTGTCACTTGAGCTTTGAACATGTTAAAATATTTGTGGTAAATGGTAAATGGAGCTTATTTATATAGCGCTTTCCAGCCCCCTGTGAGGAGCCCCAAAGCGCTTTACAATACCAACCATCCACCCATTCATACACACATTCATACACCGGTAGCGGCAGACTGCCATGCAAGGCGCCTTCCAGTCCTACCGGGAGCAAATTGGGGTTAAGTGTCTTGCCCAGGGACACAACGACACATGGTGTGGGGAACCGGGATTCGAACCTCCAACCTTCCGATCGAGGACGACTGCCATTACCACTATGCCACGGCCGCCCCATATAAACATTTGTGAGACGAGTCCTTTTCTGCATCTGTGATGCTTTTTACCAATAGTCTCCCAACAGTCGGAGCTCAGTGAGCTCACCTTAACCTGAACGTTTAAAAATGTCTCACCAACGTTTAATGCTGTTCTTACCCCTTTATCTTAAACTTCAACATTTTTGATGTGGATATGAAAAAAATGGAAGCACCTTTTCATTATTTATTCAAACAAATGTGTAGCTGGTCTCTTATCCATTAGTATGAAACGGCACAAAGCTGGTAAAAGCTGAAACCTACCGTAGTCGAGCAACAGTATAAGAACACAACAATGTACGACACGAGCAAGTTTTTCCATTCAGTCTGTTTTTATTTGTGAATACAGATCTGAGAACTAGGGCTTAGTTTGAGCCAGATCCTGCCGGAACAAGATCCGGGAACTCTCATTTTGACCGGGTGCTTTTTAAATAAATGATCCGGCAACTCAAATCGCCGCCCCTATAAGTCCAAAGTCATTATGCATTTGTATTTTGATTATTAAAAATACAGTGAGAGTAGACGTTGCCCAGTCTGTAGAATGGATATTACGACACACCAGCTCGCGCACACGCTCCTGCTCCGCAGAGGCACGGACGACATGGCCTGCGAGGATGAAGTGTCTTCCTTTATATGGCAAGCCAAGTGGCCGATTAATAGCCAGACATGCGGCTAAAGTGGCTATTAGTGGGCCACTTGGCTTGCCATACGCACAGCAGCTTCTCCAGACGGCTCTGAACGTGCACAACTGCTGATGTGAACTCACGCATACGTTTCAGACATAATAAATAAAAAAGCTTGGCTACAGTAAAATAAAAATACGAGAGAAACGTTTGATGTGTGTTACGTCCACCCAGAACACAAGGAGGGCACGAGACAAATGTGAGGGTTCAAACTTTCAATTTATTGAATCTGCTGCTTCCTGGAATAAAAAAAGAAAGAAAGAAAAAAAGATTATTAAGAACCCCCAATTCTCGTGTCCACCAAAAAAAAACAAAAAAAACAAATCCAAAGTAACAACTTAAAGCTGGACCTGGTGATCCGGTCAAACAGAACAAAAAGTTACTGCAACGGGCCAACCCTATACAGGGCCGTCAGAGCTGCTGCTGGTACCAGACCAAAACTAGAAAAACCTACAAAAAACACTTAGCACAAAAGTAAAAGGCAAAAACAGGACAACCGGTCCCACCAGGCCAAAGTTGCAACAAATATACTAACAGTTAACAAAAATGACCTGAGGTGGCTGGGGCCAGCGACAGCAGGCCACAGCTCCAGGACAAAGAAAAAAACAAGGGCCCTGGGAAAACCAGGACGGCCAAGAAAAAGGTCCAAAAATGTGTGCGCATGAGAGGAGCAAAGACAGAGACTGAGAGAGCGATCTCCCTGAAACCAGCCTATTTAAGGGCGACTAGAAAAGACAACAGCCCAAAACAATTAAAGGCTGAATAACCAACCCACAACGTGCCCAAAGGGACAAAATAATAAGGCCAATGTGCCCCAGACACAGAACGTGTATTATTTACATTAATCACGTATCAAAACAGCGGTGCTAATTTGTCAAAGTAACAGCGATTAAAATATTGAAAAGACAGTCCCCTTTACTTTCATTAAATAAATGGATAGATGGATGGATTGTCCTTAGTTGGACGACTGAGAAGGAAGCAACAATGCACGATTGATTTACAGTACCGGTATTCAGTTTACGAATTAAGCCCTGCTCAGAATCCTTGATTATTTTTTAAATTCCTGCTGAGCTTTGACTGGGAAATCTATATTTAAATGTTTTTCTGCCTGCGCTTTTAAATTCACACGCACATTTCTAATTATAATCCATTTCTTTCTTACATCTGTCTGACCTGCTCCTCCAGGAGTTGGACAAGTGCGAGTCCAACCACCTGATGATCCTGTTTCGTGACGGCGGCTGCCAGTTTCGGGCGCTCTACTCGTACTTCCCGGACACCGAAGAGATCCAGAAGCTGACGGGCACGGGACCAAAGAGCATCGGCAAGAAGATGATCGACAAGCTGTACAAGTACAACTCTGACAGGAAGCAGTTCACCGTCATCCCTGCCAAGACCGTGTCGGTCAGCGTGGACGCCCTGACCATCCACAACCACCTGTGGCAGGCCAAGAGAAGTGCTGTGCCAAAGAAAAGTGGGAAATAGTTGAAGACCTGCTGTCGTCCACGTCACCTGATCGCCATCCTGCTCCTTTCCTGAACGGACGGCAGTGAAGCTCGTCACCAAGTTTGGTCTAAAACTGTACCTGGGAGGGTCTTCACCTGGGCAACATGTAGACATGTATGAGAGACGGGCTAAAGGACAGTTTGCTTCTCGTCCGTGTGATGTCTGTCGGTGCAGGTTCATGTAGTTCTTTTGAAGCATGTGGCGTCGTTTCTCTCACGAGAGTCGTTTTTACATGAAGTATTTATTAGTTCAGCACTGTCGTGGTTGAGAGCTCAGCTGCAGCACTAAAATCCTTCCTCCTCTGGAAGTACTTTCCCCCCTTCGGATAAATTTGGACACGATGGTGTACGACCCTTTAGAACGATCAGACTGCTGTTCCAACAACAATCTTGTCCAACCAGGCTGGCATTACCGTCTTCTGCCTCATCGGTGAGCTCCAAAAAGCTGCTTCTCTTTCTTATTTTTGTCGGTTGGGTGGGGGTGGGGGGCTGCTCGGGGCCCCCCTCAGACTTTTGTTGGCCTTTCACGCATCGTGGTAC
>JBBPBX010109987.1:0-10933 GCA_038048925.1 Garcialebias charrua | reverse complement strand
TCCAACATGAACAGATCTTCATTGACCTTTGACCTCTGGAATCTTTTTTTATTAATATCTTTAAAAGGATAGCGGCACAAACAAAAAAAAATTGCTGCACAAACGTTTGACCCAAATTTCAATAGATTTGAAGAAGGTGTGTGGGGGTGGGGGCAACTTCCCTCAGGTACTCTACTAAACCAAAACCATCCCATAATCTGTGTTAAATGAGCAGAATCATGTTGTTGATTCGTTTGTTTACAGTCAAACATTAACAAACACACTTTGGACAGTTATGTCATTAAATTTCATCTGAATTTCACAATAAAAGACTGAACTTCCCCAGCTCCCTTAAACAGTAAAAACTAGTGAATCCCAGCTAAACGTCCGCTGACGTCATCTTTCTGCTCGTTTGTGCTTCAGCCAGCAGAGCGGCGCTCGAGGTTCGAGGTCGGGTCATCAGGCGGGGGTGTTGGACTTCACTCTGGGTCGATGCAGTGCCGGTGCAGACATGAAAACGGTAATCTCCTGATTTAAACTTTTTGTTCTGTCTCCAGCAGTCGGTCTTTAATTCTCTCCACCTCTTCACCACACTGTCCCTGAGGGTGTGGGGAAGAGGTGGAGAAGACGAAGCTGAGAGGTTGAGACCAGTTCATGGGACTGTCACGTCGACTTGGAGTGTTTTGAGACAGAATTAGTTTAATTATTTTTAGACATGTTCAGAGAACTCACAGCAGGAAACTGAGTCTTCCTAAACATTTAGGACGTTCTCGAAGCATCTTGTCTAATGTTGCATTCAATAAACCTTGAACAGGATCAATAACATATTTAATGATTCCACCATTAACTCTCCAATTAACAGCTTTGATCAAGTGGAAATCAAAATTCATCTTCTTGCAGGACAAACCAGACAAATCAGTTTTTTGGGGGTTGGGCTGTGGAGATTTATCCCATTTGTTCTCGGTTTCCTTGAAAGTGTTCCATGTCGTGTCTTTTAAGCTGATTTACCTACAGATTGAAACGTTTTTCATTTAGTTCGTCAGGAAAGTGGCAGATCCTCTTTATGTGAACTCTTTGGTTCCTAACAGATTTTCTTGGGTTTAATTCTGAAACCTTATAAAACCCTGAATACAAACAAGAGGAGCAGTAAGGAGGAGAGTCGGGGAGTCGGAGGGAGGGAAGTCCAGCTCGGCTGCTGGCTCTCGGCGGTAACGGGGTCTTGGCTGGCGGTGATGTGGTTAATAACGCGGCTGTTTTTCTTCTTAAGAGCTTCGCTTCAAACCCCGGCGGCTGCCGTCGGTTCCACTTAGACAAAACGTGAGGCGGCGGCGAGCGAGACGCTCTGCAAATGGATTCAACGACCGCGATTCAAACCAAAACTCTCAGTTTTCGTCTCTCAACTCTATTTAACGTCTTTTTTTATTTTAACTATACTGTTTTGTATGGGCAGAAAGTTGTGCCATCAGAAACTGAATTCATTTTTTAAACTGTGTTTCGTTGCATTGAAAATTCAGTTTGACTACTTTCATTTTTTAGTTCTATCATTTTTAAAGGTAAAGCCTTTAAGACTTTTTAAAATTTTAATAGAATCAGTTGGTTTTACCCAAAACGTGCACACATTTACTCACTCTCATCATCACACTCTTGATCTGGTTCCGACTTATGGCATAGAGATTTAACTTAGTAATATTTCCTCAAAATCCTATTCTGTCTGATCATTTTTTAATAACCTTTGAGCAGTGATGGCATAGTTACATTAAAAAAGTAGCTCAGTTAAGTTACTGATTAGTCCTTGGGAAAAGTAACTTAGTTAAGTTACTGATTACTTGATTTGGAAAGTAACTAAGTTAGATTACTGTTACTTTATTACCACTTTCGGTCACTCCCCGACCCGAGATGCATTGAGGAAATAAAATAAAATTACAGTACTACAGAAAATGACAAAAAAAAAGTAACGCACAGTAATTTTGATAAGTAACTTTAATCTGATTACTGGATTTTGAAAAGCAACGCGTTAGATTACTCGTTACTGAAAAAAGTGGTCCGACATCACTGCCTTTAAGTTTACATTAAATGACTACACAGTCACCGAGAGTAAATTTTATTGTAGCAGGTGTTTATCAGAAAGTGCTGTAACTACATTTAAAGATTCTCTTCAGTCGTTTGCCTCTGTCTTTCAGAGTAATACATCAGAGAGCAGTGACTTAGATCATCCAGTTCAGGGGTCTGCAACCTTTATCATCAAAAGAGCCATTTCTGCCTCTTTGCACACTAAATAAAATGTCTATGGAGCCGCAAAACCTGCTAAAACTGATAACTGGTGGCCCATGGCCCACTTCAAGCTTGTTATGGGTGCTTTTCCAGCCAGTATGTGTGACATTATGAAACTAAAATATCAAATTATTATTTATACTTATTAATATTTTTTATATTTTAGGGCAAAAGAAAATACTGGATTTATGGAAATATGTTTTTTTTTACCACTTTGATAAAAATGCAAGCACAAGTTTGCAGGCTTATGTGACTTTTCTTTTTAATTGTGGAAGCAATTCATGAAGCATCTTATTATGAAGTGATGAAGCATAAAGTTCAAAATTAGGCCAGTTTGTTGGAGTGGCTAACAAACTGCTAGCATGATGTAGTCAAGTTTTACTCCTTGTGTTAGTACCATCAGTCATATGTTGGCACAAGAAATGACTGTAAAACTGCTAAAACTAGACGTTTCTTGTTTGTACAACAACCTGTAAACTTCGGTTTTATGTTAGTTTTGGTCAAAACTTAGAGCCGGCGCAGAGGGACCGAAGAGCCGCATGTGGCTCCAGAGCCGCAGGTTGCAGACCCTTGATCTAGTTGATAATTTTACAACTTCTTTGCAAACTTCACTTGATAAAATTGTTCTGCTGAAAAAAAGAAAGTAATCAATCAGAGGAAACTGGCTCTTTGGTTCAATTCTGACTCTCTGTCTGACTTTAAAACAGAAAGCTGGAAAGAAAATGGCGCTCCACTAACGTTGAATAACTTTAGTCATCTTGGACAGATGCCTGATAACTTATTTAAAAAAAGCTCTCCATAAAGCGAACTGTATATTATTCATCTTTAATAGATTAAAATTAAAATAACCCTAGGTTTCTCGTCAGCCCTATAGCTAAACTATTGAAAAGTCTTAGCCCTATTGAGACATGTACCCCTACAACTACAAGCAGTGATGACTTCATGAGATTCTTTATAAATAAAATTATTTCAATTATGGAGAACATTCAAACCATCATTCCTACTATCACCTCTGGTTTTGTGTCAGATGAGTCAACTTTAAAAAATGTCATTAGAACCTGATTTATGTTTGGACTGTTTTTGTCCTGTTGAGCTCACTGAATTGTCAAAAATAATATCTTCATCCAAACCATCCACATGTCTGCTAGATCCCATCCCAACCAGGATGTTTAAATATGTATTTCCATTATTAATAACCACGTGTTGGGTCTGCTTAATTTGTCTCTAATAAACGGTTACGTACCACAGATTTCTGTAATTAAACCTTTACTTAAGAAACATAACCTTGACTCAGGAATCCTGGCCAACTATAGATCTATATCTAATCTAACTTTCATCTAAAAAATTCTAGAGAAAATATCTAACAAAGTTAATTCAAGTCCTCTGGACGGATGCAAAAGAAAATTGTTAAAACATGATGGGCAGAAGCTGAACGCACGTGAACTTGGCATGAACTCACGTGCGCGCCACAGCTCCAGCTCAAAATATGACGTAAAGGAAGTTCTTCTTCTTTGGTGTTTTACGGTTGCATCACCACCTCCTTGAGACTGAACCCCACGCCTACATTTCCGTAAAAGAAGTTTCACTGATGTGAAATGTCGATCTGTCGATCTGCGTTCGATTACTCCGAGGTTTTCTCAAGGACCCAGATGTGTGACACACAAAACTGAATTTTGGAATTGAATTAAATTATGAAACTGAAAATGAAAGTTGTCCAACTGAATTTTCAATTCAACAAAATACAGTTTCAAAGCAAAGGAATTCAGTTTCAAACCATTAAATTCAGTTCCGTTAGTGAAGTTCATTTTCAAACCGATGAATTTAATTTCAAATTACGTGAATACAGATTCAGTCTGAGCGATTCAAATTCAGTTTCTAATGGCACAAGTTTCTGTCCGTGGTTTCGTACCCCCAACTTAATTCCCTTTTTACACTTTTTATCCAACTTTTTTAAATAATTTTAGTCTTTTCTGGAGCCATAAAATGTTTTATCGTCTCTGAAGGTAACCGGTGGGTGAGCGGTTCTGGTGGAGAAAACGAGACGTATAGAAACACATTGAGCGTTTTATTTAATATTTTCTTGTTCTTTCAGGATCATCATCCTGGTTCTTTGTTGCCCGGGGAACGAGACCGGGGTTTGGGTTGGGGGAACCAGTCCGGTCTGCCCCACCAGGTTTTGTTCAGTCATCTTCCTCTCCATTCTCAACTCCAGGTACTTCTTTTATTTGGTTTCATCCTGAATAATAACGTGTTAGAAACAAGCTTTTCATGAGATTTTATTAATTTATTTTCACTTATGAGACACTGATCTCACAGCGACTCCATTTAATTAATTTCATCCTTTAAAATGTAAATTTCAAACATGTTGGTTACCTGCAAAAGCATTTCTTCATATTTACCTCAATGAAAGCAACGTTTCATTTTGCTCTGCTTCAGCGTGTTTGTTTAATTTATAAATGATTGTAAAGATCTATAATAACTTATTTATATAATGTTATTTAATCATTTATGAAGGGAGCTTGAACAGGAAGTGGTATTTATTTGTTTGTTTGGTTTTATTTGTAAATGTACATTGCTGTTCTAAAACTTAAACGTTTATTAATTTTCTTAACTTTGTTGAATTAGGCCTTTTTTCATCAGTAATGTTGATTTTTTACACTTTTTTATACTTTAGTTATATTATTATATGTTTAAGTCGATCTGTCGAGAGTTTTTGCATTTTTGTTCTTTTTTTATTTTTAATATGATCATTTATTTTTACAACATTTATTTTTCTTCAGTTTTTTTTTTTTTGCAATAAAAGTTTACATCGCCTTAGAAAGTAAAACTTACTACTTTAATAAGTTGTAAAATTGCTATAAATTTTAAAGTGTTTGAAGCAAAAGTCGATGAAAATGATATACGAGTTAAATAATATTAACATGAAACTTGTGTTAGAAATGTTCACTTGTTTTCGGACATGGAGAGTGTTGGATGTGGAGAGTGTTGGACATGGAGAGTGTTGGACGTGGAGCGTGTTGGACGTGGAGCGTGTTGGACATGGAGAGTGTTGGACATGGAGAGTGTTGAATGTGGAGAGTGTTGGACATGGAGAGTGTTGAATGTGGAGAGTGTTGGACGTGGAGCGTGTTGGACGTGGAGCGTGTTGGACATGGAGAGTGTTGGACGTGGAGAGTGTTGGACGTGGAGAGTGTTGGACGTGGAGCGTGTTGGACGTGGAGAGTGTTGGACGTGGAGAGTGTTGGACGTGGAGAGTGTTGGACGTGGAGCGTGTTGGACGTGGAGCGTGTTGGACGTGGAGCGTGTTGGACGTGGAGCGTGTTGGACGTGGAGCGTGTTGGACGTGGAGCGTGTTGGACGTGGAGCGTGTTGGACGTGGAGCGTGTTGGACGTGGAGCGTGTTGGACGTGGAGCGTGTTGGACGTGGAGCGTGTTGGACGTGGAGCGTGTTGGACGTGGAGCGTGTTGGACGTGGAGCGTGTTGGACGTGGAGCGTGTTGGACGTGGAGCGTGTTGGACGTGGAGCGTGTTGGACGTGGAGCGTGTTGGACGTGGAGCGTGTTGGACGTGGAGCGTGTTGGACGTGGAGAGTGTTGGACGTGGAGCGTGTTGGACGTGGAGCGTGTTGGACGTGGAGAGTGTTGGACGTGGAGCGTGTTGGACGTGGAGAGTGTTGGACGTGGAGAGTGTTGGACGTGGAGCGTGTTGGACGTGGAGAGTGTTGGACGTGGAGAGTGTTGGACGTGGAGCGTGTTGGACGTGGAGAGTGTTGGACGTGGAGAGTGTTGGACGTGGAGAGTGTTGGACGTGGAGAGTGTTGGACGTGGAGCGTGTTGGACGTGGAGAGTGTTGGACGTGGAGAGTGTTGGACGTGGAGCGTGTTGGACGTGGAGAGTGTTGGACGTGGAGAGTGTTGGACGTGGAGCGTGTTGGACGTGGAGAGTGTTGGACGTGGAGAGTGTTGGACGTGGAGAGTGTTGGACGTGGAGAGTGTTGGACGTGGAGAGTGTTGGACGTGGAGAGTGTTGGACGTGGAGAGTGTTGGACGTGGAGCGTGTTGGACGTGGAGAGTGTTGGACGTGGAGAGTGTTGGACGTGGAGAGTGTTGGACGTGGAGAGTGTTGGACGTGGAGAGTGTTGGACGTGGAGCGTGTTGGACGTGGAGAGTGTTGGACGTGGAGCGTGTTGGACGTGGAGCGTGTTGGACGTGGAGAGTGTTGGACGTGGAGCGTGTTGGACGTGGAGAGTGTTGGACGTGGAGCGTGTTGGACGTGGAGAGTGTTGGACGTGGAGCGTGTTGGACGTGGAGCGTGTTGGACGTGGAGCGTGTTGGACGTGGAGAGTGTTGGACGTGGAGCGTGTTGGACGTGGAGCGTGTTGGACGTGGAGCGTGTTGGACGTGGAGCGTGTTGGACGTGGAGCGTGTTGGACGTGGAGCGTGTTGGACGTGGAGCGTGTTGGACGTGGAGGTGTTGGACGTGGAGAGTGTTGGACGTGGAGCGTGTTGGACGTGGAGAGTGTTGGACGTGGAGAGTGTTGGACGTGGAGAGTGTTGGACGTGGAGCGTGTTGGACGTGGAGCGTGTTGGACGTGGAGCGTGTTGGACGTGGAGAGTGTTGGACGTGGAGCGTGTTGGACGTGGAGCGTGTTGGACGTGGAGAGTGTTGGACGTGGAGCGTGTTGGACGTGGAGAGTGTTGGACGTGGAGCGTGTTGGACGTGGAGCGTGTTGGACGTGGAGCGTGTTGGACGTGGAGAGTGTTGGACGTGGAGCGTGTTGGACGTGGAGCGTGTTGGACGTGGAGCGTGTTGGACGTGGAGAGTGTTGGACGTGGAGCGTGTTGGACGTGGAGAGTGTTGGACGTGGAGAGTGTTGGACGTGGAGCGTGTTGGACGTGGAGCGTGTTGGACGTGGAGCGTGTTGGACGTGGAGCGTGTTGGACGTGGAGCGTGTTGGACGTGGAGCGTGTTGGACGTGGAGCGTGTTGGACGTGGAGCGTGTTGGACGTGGAGCGTGTTGGACGTGGAGAGTGTTGGACGTGGAGCGTGTTGGACGTGGAGCGTGTTGGACGTGGAGCGTGTTGGACGTGGAGCTTGTTGGACGTGGAGCGTGTTGGACGTGGAGCGTGTTGGACGTGGAGCGTGTTGGACGTGGAGCGTGTTGGACGTGGAGCGTGTTGGACGTGGAGCGTGTTGGACGTGGAGCGTGTTGGACGTGGAGCTTGTTGGACGTGGAGCGTGTTGGACGTGGAGAGTGTTGGACGTGGAGAGTGTTGGACGTGGAGCGTGTTGGACGTGGAGAGTGTTGGACGTGGAGAGTGTTGGACGTGGAGCGTGTTGGACGTGGAGAGTGTTGGACGTGGAGCGTGTTGGACGTGGAGCGTGTTGGACGTGGAGAGTGTTGGACGTGGAGCGTGTTGGACGTGGAGAGTGTTGGACGTGGAGAGTGTTGGACGTGGAGCGTGTTGGACGTGGAGAGTGTTGGACGTGGAGAGTGTTGGACGTGGAGAGTGTTGGACGTGGAGAGTGTTGGACGTGGAGAGTGTTGGACGTGGAGCGTGTTGGACGTGGAGCGTGTTGGACGTGGAGCGTGTTGGACGTGGAGCGTGTTGGACGTGGAGCGTGTTGGACGTGGAGCGTGTTGGACGTGGAGAGTGTTGGACGTGGAGCGTGTTGGACGTGGAGCGTGTTGGACGTGGAGCGTGTTGGACGTGGAGCGTGTTGGACGTGGAGCGTGTTGGACGTGGAGCGTGTTGGACGTGGAGCGTGTTGGACGTGGAGCGTGTTGGACGTGGAGCGTGTTGGACGTGGAGCGTGTTGGACGTGGAGCGTGTTGGACGTGGAGCGTGTTGGACGTGGAGCGTGTTGGACGTGGAGCGTGTTGGACGTGGAGCGTGTTGGACGTGGAGCGTGTTGGACGTGGAGCGTGTTGGACGTGGAGCGTGTTGGACGTGGAGCGTGTTGGACGTGGAGCGTGTTGGACGTGGAGCGTGTTGGACGTGGAGCGTGTTGGACGTGGAGCGTGTTGGACGTGGAGCGTGTTGGACGTGGAGCGTGTTGGACGTGGAGCGTGTTGGACGTGGAGCGTGTTGGACGTGGAGCGTGTTGGACGTGGAGCGTGTTGGACGTGGAGCGTGTTGGACGTGGAGCGTGTTGGACGTGGAGCGTGTTGGACGTGGAGCGTGTTGGACGTGGAGCGTGTTGGACGTGGAGCGTGTTGGACGTGGAGCGTGTTGGACGTGGAGCGTGTTGGACGTGGAGCGTGTTGGACGTGGAGCGTGTTGGACGTGGAGCGTGTTGGACGTGGAGCGTGTTGGACGTGGAGCGTGTTGGACGTGGAGCGTGTTGGACGTGGAGCGTGTTGGACGTGGAGAGTGTTGGACGTGGAGCGTGTTGGACGTGGAGCGTGTTGGACGTGGAGCGTGTTGGACGTGGAGCGTGTTGGACGTGGAGCGTGTTGGACGTGGAGCGTGTTGGACGTGGAGCGTGTTGGACGTGGAGCGTGTTGGACGTGGAGCGTGTTGGACGTGGAGCGTGTTGGACGTGGAGCGTGTTGGACGTGGAGCGTGTTGGACGTGGAGCGTGTTGGACGTGGAGAGTGTTGGACGTGGAGCGTGTTGGACGTGGAGCGTGTTGGACGTGGAGAGTGTTGGACGTGGAGCGTGTTGGACGTGGAGAGTGTTGGACGTGGAGCGTGTTGGACGTGGAGCGTGTTGGACGTGGAGAGTGTTGGACGTGGAGCGTGTTGGACGTGGAGTGTTGGACGTGGAGCGTGTTGGACGTGGAGCGTGTTGGACGTGGAGCGTGTTGGACGTGGAGCGTGTTGGACGTGGAGCGTGTTGGACGTGGAGCGTGTTGGACGTGGAGCGTGTTGGACGTGGAGCGTGTTGGACGTGGAGCGTGTTGGACGTGGAGAGTGTTGGACGTGGAGCGTGTTGGACGTGGAGCGTGTTGGACGTGGAGCGTGTTGGACGTGGAGCGTGTTGGACGTGGAGCGTGTTGGACGTGGAGCGTGTTGGACGTGGAGCGTGTTGGACGTGGAGCGTGTTGGACGTGGAGCGTGTTGGACGTGGAGCGTGTTGGACGTGGAGCGTGTTGGACGTGGAGCGTGTTGGACGTGGAGCGTGTTGGACGTGGAGCGTGTTGGACGTGGAGCGTGTTGGACGTGGAGCGTGTTGGACGTGGAGCGTGTTGGACGTGGAGCGTGTTGGACGTGGAGCGTGTTGGACGTGGAGCGTGTTGGACGTGGAGCGTGTTGGACGTGGAGCGTGTTGGACGTGGAGCGTGTTGGACGTGGAGCGTGTTGGACGTGGAGCGTGTTGGACGTGGAGCGTGTTGGACGTGGAGCGTGTTGGACGTGGAGCGTGTTGGACGTGGAGCGTGTTGGACGTGGAGCGTGTTGGACGTGGAGCGTGTTGGACGTGGAGCGTGTTGGACGTGGAGCGTGTTGGACGTGGAGCGTGTTGGACGTGGAGCGTGTTGGACGTGGAGCGTGTTGGACGTGGAGCGTGTTGGACGTGGAGCGTGTTGGACGTGGAGCGTGTTGGACGTGGAGCGTGTTGGACGTGGAGCGTGTTGGACGTGGAGCGTGTTGGACGTGGAGCGTGTTGGACGTGGAGCGTGTTGGACGTGGAGCGTGTTGGACGTGGAGCGTGTTGGACGTGGAGCGTGTTGGACGTGGAGCGTGTTGGACGTGGAGCGTGTTGGACGTGGAGCGTGTTGGACGTGGAGCGTGTTGGACGTGGAGCGTGTTGGACGTGGAGCGTGTTGGACGTGGAGCGTGTTGGACGTGGAGCGTGTTGGACGTGGAGCGTGTTGGACGTGGAGCGTGTTGGACGTGGAGCGTGTTGGACGTGGAGCGTGTTGGACGTGGAGCGTGTTGGACGTGGAGCGTGTTGGACGTGGAGCGTGTTGGACGTGGAGCGTGTTGGACGTGGAGCGTGTTGGACGTGGAGCGTGTTGGACGTGGAGCGTGTTGGACGTGGAGCGTGTTGGACGTGGAGCGTGTTGGACGTGGAGCGTGTTGGACGTGGAGCGTGTTGGACGTGGAGCGTGTTGGACGTGGAGCGTGTTGGACGTGGAGCGTGTTGGACGTGGAGCGTGTTGGACGTGGAGCGTGTTGGACGTGGAGCGTGTTGGACGTGGAGCGTGTTGGACGTGGAGCGTGTTGAACGTGGAGCGTGTTGGACGTGGAGCGTGTTGGACACCAGCATGCTTCTGCATCAAAACAAACTTTTTGTGTTTTAAATTTTGTTTTTATAAAAACATATTTTAATCATTTAGACTCGACGTGTTCGTCTCATTTTAAAACCGTCTTTCATCTCGCTCAGGTGCGTTCTCCGTTCCCGATGATCCCCATCGGGGGGATCCAGATGGTGCACTCCGTCCCGCCCACCGTCACCACCCCTCTGGGGGCGGAGCCAGCCACCTCCCTCCTCCTCCTGCAGAAGAGCGTGTCTGAGGACTCCATCAGCGGTGAAGCGTACTGCTTCTCGGAGCGGGGGAGTCGAGAAGGAGAGGTGGGTGAGAGGCGGAGGGAGTTGACGTCTCCTCACCCCTCCTCACAGGAGAGGGAAGGGGGAGGAGTCCGGCAGGAGCAGGAGGAGACCATCCGCACCTGCACCAAGGCCATCGCCTCGCTCTGCATTGACACCCAGGAGTCTGTCAGGAGAGGAGGAGGAGGC
>JBBPBX010109986.1:0-10933 GCA_038048925.1 Garcialebias charrua | reverse complement strand
AGAAGTCTGAGATCCTAATTTGTAGCTGAAAGTTATCTGCTCTTGGTCTTGGAGGAGGACCCCTCCAACACCTGCTCTGCAGATCTTGTCGCGGAGGAATGAAGATCCATCCACGTACAATGTTGTCATATCTTTGCAGATATTGTCATCAAAGAAGTGGTGATTCGGGTCTTCAGTTACTGGGGGTTTTACCTCAACCGGCGGCTGGGTGGCTGGTACATCTTGTGTACACTTCTGGCAGATTGCCAAGTCCGTCCCCAGATGTGACTTCTTGTTTTGACCATAACGTATGTCTAGGTTAAAACTTTGAAGCGCCATGAGCCACGTTGCAACACGTGAGTTTGTCACCACACCATCTCTGATGCGTTCACTGTTAAGAAAGGTCACTGGCTGGTGTTGTGTTTCCACAATGATTTTCTGTCCACCAATGTAGCTGGAGAAATGTTTAACTGCCCACACTGTGGTCAGTAAAGCTTTCTCACAGTCTGAGAATCTCAACTCGGGGCCTGCCATCGTTTTGCTGGCATAGGCTACTACACGTTTGTCTCTGTCGTGTATCTGGTACAGACCTGCACTTATGCAATGAGCTGAGAAGCCCACTTCCAAGTAAAACTCTTTGTTGTAGTCTGGGTAGACTAAACAAGGGGCTGACTTGATCCTGTTTATAAGAGCGTCCATTGCCTGTTGCTGTTTGTCAGTCCAAACAAATGGTACGTCTTTTTTAAGGAGTTCAGTCAGTGGTTTCGCAAGGTCCGCATAGTTCTCGATGAATTGGTTCGAGTAGTTACACACGCCCAGAAAACTTTGTAGTTCTTTGAGATTGGTGGGGACTTTGAGATTGTCGAGGCCTTGGGTGCGAGTCAGCTGTGGTTGTACTCCGTCAGGACCTACAAGTAGGCCAACGTAGTCCACTTTGGTTCTGCACCATTGGCATTTTGACAGTGATATCTTAGCACCAGCAGTTGTCAGCTGATTCAGAACGTGGTCGATCTCAGCCAAATGTGAGTCCAGTGTTGGCTGCCTCAAAAGGACATCGTCCACGTAGATCAGTGTTCCACGCTCGTGGGCGTCTGGACATGCTTTGTTCAAGAAGATGTTGAACTCTGCAGGTGAGTTAGCGTAGCCAAAGGGACACCTGTTAAAGGTGTACTGACGGCCACCAAAAGTGAAAGCTAGTTTGTACTGG
Organism: Garcialebias charrua; assembly: GCA_038048925.1. Lineage (NCBI taxonomy): Eukaryota > Metazoa > Chordata > Actinopteri > Cyprinodontiformes > Rivulidae > Garcialebias > Garcialebias charrua. The sequence goes on along the minus strand of JBBPBX010109986.1, from coordinate 9,747 downwards.
TCCTCGGCGCGCACAGGGATGGTCCAAAAACCAGAGGCGACGTCGAGAGTCGAGAAGTACTTACCATTGGTGACCTTGGGCAGTTCCTGTTGGAGTTGCGTCATAGGCCATCTGGATAAGGGAACTTGTTTGTTTAGCTTTCGGTAGTCTATAGTGAGTCTCCACTTACCATTAGGTTTTAACACCGGCCATAAAGGCGCAGAGTAAGTGCTGTTACAGTATCGGATGATACCTTTTTCTAACAGGTCATTAATGATTTCTCTGACAGGTTGATGTGCTGCCAGAGGAATCTTGTACTGTCTGACAAATGCAGGGGGAGCATTAGGCGGGGTTGGGATGCTCACTGTGTGGAGCGTGGTCAACCCACAATCCATCGAGTCAGTTGAGAATGATTTCTCATATTTTAGAAGAACTTTGCGAAGTTTGTCCCTTTCTTCATCAGTTTTCAGGGCGTCGGCTTGGGTGACCACCTGTTCAATCTGTGAAGCAACTGAGAGGGATTCTTGTTCTTTGGGGAGCTCCAGTGAGTCCCCTTCAGTGTCGTAAAACCTGTCAACAGGTAGTGCACTGTAAGTTTGAGGACCTAGACTGTCTCCTCGGTTGAAACCGAACCGGTTGACCGTGTCATGGTCGGAATCATTGGGGGAGAAGAGAGCTATGGCCTGTGTTGGTTTCGTTAACAAGACTTGCCCCGTGTGTTGATTTGGGATCAAGATTTCTGGGAGTCCTCCCAGAAATGGAATGCTTAGCTCAAAATCATGAAAATCAGTAGAGATCAACCATCCTAGCTGTGTGTTTTTTGGGATCAGTACCTCTTCTGTGCTTGTGCTCACATTCATGTGAAGATTATTCTCTTTGCACCAGCTCTCCAGATGTTCCACCTCCTGTCTGTAGCTGGACTTATCATTGTTTGTGATGCATCTTACCACCGCTGTATCATCTGCAAAATTAACAATATGACAGCCTGGATGTGTGGCTGTGCAATCATATGTGAGCAGAGTGAACAGAAGAGGGCTCAGCACATACCCTTGGGATATATATATATATATATATATATATATATATATATATATATATATATATATATATAGGAGCCAAGATGGTGTAGTGGTTAGGGCGTTTGACTTGGGACCCGAAGGACGCGGGTTCGCGTCCCGGCCACTACACACCTTGGGGTGTCTATGAGTGCACACCTATTTCTCCAGCTCCCCGAGCGCTTTCTATGGCTGCTCACTGCACCACCTGGTAGGTGGTTGGGTTAAATGCAGAGACGAATTTCGTCTGTGTATGGGAAACATACGCAGATGACAGGAATAGACAATTATTATTATTATAATTATATATATATGCTCCTTTCAGCAAATTTTTGAAAGTACAGAGCTATATCTCAAGTCTCTCTCTGGTGTAAGAAAGCAACTCTCACCTGAAGAAGCAATGCTTTTGGAATGTGGAGGGTATTTGTGGGGGGAGTATGGTTCTCAGTGTGGGGGAGTGATCCTTTGTTTTGCCCTACTGGAGGTGATATGCTGGAGAAGAAAGGAAGGAATGTTTACTATTCAAACCCACAAACAAAGACCTCCAGCCCCAGGGGCCCAAACACCTAATGGAAGGTGAATACTTTAAAATTGTCATTTGACAAACTCACAGTAGTTATAATAGTAGTCTGAATTTCCTGGGTTTTCCAGTGTTAACCACCTCGGCGACCTCAGCACCAGAGATCGGAGAACCCGACCCAAAGTCCCCAGGCTCTGCTTCCTCAGTGGAAGACGTGCCAGTAGGATTGAGGAGGTCTTCGAAGTATTCCGCCCACCGACTCACAACATCCCGAGTTGAGGTCAGCAGCACGCCACCTCCACCATAAATGGTGTTGGTCTCGTACCTCTTTCCCCCCCTGAGACGCCGGATGGTGGACCAGAATCGCCTCGAAGCCGTACGGAAGTCATTCTCCATGGCCTCTCCGAACTCCTCCCACGCCCGAGTTTTTGCCTCAGCAACCACCCGAGCCGCATGCCGCTTGGACTGCCGGTACCTATCAGCTGCTTCCGGGGTCCCACAAGCCAAAAAGGCCCAATAGGACTCCTTCTTCAGCCTGACAGCATCCCTCACTGCCGGTGTCCACCACCGGGTTCGAGGGTTGCCACCTCGACAGGCACCAACAACCTTGCGGCCACAGCTCCGATAAGCTGCCTCGACAATAGAGGCGCGGAACACGGCCCACTCGGACTCCATGTCCCCCGCCTCCCTCGGAACGTGTTCAAAGCTCTCCCGGAGGTGGGAGTTAAAGCTCCGTCTTACGGGAGACTCTGCCAGACGTTCCCAGCAGACCCTCACGATACGTTTGGGTCTGCCAGGTCTGACCGGCATCCTCCCCCACCATCGGAGCAAACTCACCACCAGGTAGTGGTCAGTAGACAGCTCCGCCCCTCTCCTCACCCGAGTGTCCAAGACATGCGGCCGCAGATCAGATGAGACGACAACAAAGTCGATCATCGAACTGCGACCTAGGGTGTCCTGGTGCCAAGAGCACATATGGACACCCTTATGCTTAAACATGGTGTTCGTTATGGACAATCCATGACGAGCACAGAAGTCCAATAACAGAACACCACTCTGGTTCAGATCAGGGGGGCCGTTCCTCCCAACCACACCCCTCCAGGTCTCACTGTCATTGCCCACGTGAGCGTTGAAGTCCCCCAGTAGAACAAGGGAGTCCCCAGGAGGCGCACTCTCCAATACCCCCTCCAAGGACTCCAAAAAGGGTGGGTAGTCTGAGCTGCCGTTTGGTGCATAGGCACAAACAACAGTCAGAGCCCGTCCCCCCACACGTAGGCGAAGGGAGGCTACCCTCTCGTTCACCGGGGTGAACCCCAACGTACAGGCACCAAGATGGGGGGCAACCAGTATGCCCACTCCTGCTCGGCGCCTCTCACCAGGGGCAACTCCAGAGTGGAAGAGTGTCCAACCCCTCTCAAGGAAACTGGTTCCAGAGCCAGAGCCATGCGTTGAGGTGAGTCCGACTATTTCTAGTCGGAACCTCTCAACCTCACACACTAGCTCAGGCTCCTTCCCCACCAGAGAGGTGACATTCCATGTCCCAATGGCCAGCTTCTGTAGCCGAGGATCAGACCGCCAGGGTCCCCGCCCTCGGCCGCCACCCATCTCACATTGCACCCGACCCCTTTGGCCCCTCCCACAGGTGGTGAGCCCATGGGAAGGGGGACCCACGTCTCCTCTTCGGGCTGTGCCCGGCCGGGCTCCAATTCCTAATCAATTAATTACAAAAAACTAAACTACCAAAACTCACACAGTCAAATCTACAAAAAATTTAAGAACTCTATTAATGGTGTCATACCTTCGTCCGAGGTTCTCAACCCTGATCAACAACCATCTGAGAGAACCTCGTCGGTTGATGTCACCTAGGTAATTCGAGTAACTATATAAGAGTGACTAACTAGTCATTCGAGTCATTCGAAAAGTAGTAAGTAATGATTACTGTTAACATTTATTTATATAATACGAGTAATAAAGTCAACAATTAAATTTAACTAAAAGCGTTGCTAGGGTATTGGGTTTAAGCGTTGTTGGCTATACTGATTATATTGTTGTATCTCCAGGAATCACAGGTTACGATCTATGGATGGCCTACGATTTTCGTCCGCCTCCGGTACAGCAGGGAATTCACTAGACCTATGTTTGAAAACGGCCCCGTATGTCATCATCCAGATTATGATGGGTACCGTGGTGCAGAATCCACTCCAATATAGCACGGAGCAGATTCCCCACATTAGACCCCACCCAATTAACACGAACAATCTAAGTAGCCAACGTTTTCTACCCATTTTTTGCAAAGACATTGTCAAATAAAGCAAATGCGCCACGACTGTAATTGCTATAATTCCTTCCAGTATGGTGGTCACTAATCTACCTACTGTACTACCGCAGTGTGAGTTTGGTATAGATATCAGAGTCAGGCGGGTTAAGCACTCCAGAGCCACTACCAGCGAGTCTACGAGCAGCCAGATTGCAATTACTATCTTCTGTCGGGAAGATGTTTGAACCCTTCCTAGCAGATAGACAACAAACAGGTGCGGCATGATCTCAGCTCGTTTGAGTATCATGTGTGTCACAATCATCTTGCCATGGGCTTGCATAGCTGTTGGGAATCGCATTATCTTCTTCTTGCTCCATTCTCCGGTATGGCAATACAACATCCAGGCTATTAGTACCAAAAAGTATTCTATCGTGCCCCCAGTAAAGTAAGTTGGACATTGCGGCCCGGTTGTAGTTGGGGAAACGGTGGTGGTGTCGGGCCATGCCTCGGAAGTACTAATCTCTCCTGGGGTTATAGTCGTAGTCTGGTCACTTGTGGTCTGCATGTTGTTATATTCTTATCTGCCTAAATCGGTAGTATGTTACGCGGGTCCTTCTTGTAATCTTGCAGTAAAACTGTACGATTTGTCTTTCCCACTCCTCTAACTGTTCTCTTTCCTGAGATGTTATTCTAGACTTCCAGTCACAGTACCCTGGTAATGCTATGCTAGATGTTTCAGAATGTCCGTAATCCCTATATGTGGCACTAATATATCTATTTTGTCCGTCCCGTACTATAGCTTTAATAAGACACCTCTCTCCGCAAGGAGTTCCTTTAATTTCCTGAATTCTCTGATCCTCATAAACTAGTTCTTCGCAATGGCAAAGGATGATCTTGTTGTCTTCTGTTGTTACAGCGATCTTCTCTTGGTTTGTATAAGCGATTGTCAAATAGTAAACTATAATTACCGTGGTTAGGCTTTTAAGTTGCTTCTGCATTCCGTTCTTATTCGACTTCTCCCTTAGTTGGCTGCTTTATCCTATAAGTCTTCCTGAGCTTCGATCCCTGCTGCTCCGGGGCTGAAGAGTGACTACTTCCTCTTGTGCTTCAACTTTTAAGCAGAGCCAGCGCCCCCCTCTGGGAGGAGTGGCTTATCGCTCCTCCCCCATGGGCGGCGCATAGCTCTGATACCTTCCTGTAAGGCCACCCGTCCCAATACTGCGATAATTACCATTGCGACCATGATAGCCAAATAAGGCCAGACCTGAATGAATAGATCAATCATCCATCCCTGGATGGTTTTTCCACCTTCCTTAAGTATTGAGCCTATTCCGTATGCTGTTTCTTTAACCTTATGGCCTATTGCATAGCTAACAGTCTCATACCATGCACAGCTATGTGAATTCTCTCCCTCACCACATTTTTTCCAGCTTTCTTCTGGATACTGACACGTGAGGTTGGAATAGATTTTGTTCGAGCCTACCCATTCATATCCCCGAATCTCATCACCAAGGCACAGGCGACGTCTAGCTGCATGTCCTTCGGCTAATGCGATCATTGAGTCTGAGACAAAGGGAACTATCACTCCTTGAACTTCCTTCCGGCTACTTAATTGGTGCCCTAGGACAGCGTTTGTGCAACTCGTTCCTCTCGGCACTGCTCGTCTCCATGTTTGACCATACTTTTTCCAGATTACCCCTGCGGCATGTGTTGAATATTCACCTGCGTAGTAGCTTTTACAATAACTTTCCCATCCTGGTAGCTCGTAACAAGGTCTACGGGCTAAACTTATTGCACATTCGGTTTGTTCTTTATTACAAATCATTTTCCAAGGTCTGGGGCTAACATACCTCTCGGGGCGATATAGAGCGCCTGCCCATATATCCTGTTCTTTGGAATATACTGTAGCTAAATATTGGTACCTGATCCAATAATTGTTTGAATGCTGCAAACATGGGGCTACCCATTCTTTTATTTCTTCCTCCTGAAATCCCCACCAGGTTCTCAACTTATCTCGTTTATGGTACTCATGCCACGCCTGTAGTAATATCTTTGCTGTCCTAGCTTTTTTCAGATTTGTACAATCATAACGCCAAGTGGACATCACGGTTACTTCAGTTTCCCATAATCTGCATCTAGGGGACACTCCACTACTTTCCCAAACTGAGTTGTTGAGGCTAAGAAAAATACGTTCGGCTACACATTTATCGATCTTATCAAAATCGTTCTTTGGTACATTAAGTAGTTCATCTGGTTTGGGTAATTTCTGTGTGTACATGTCTGAGTAATAAGGTCCTATTAATCCCAGGTGAAGTCTAGCGTGCCCTTCTACAAAATCTCCTTCAAAATGTGGTAACCTAGGAGCTATCCAGACCCAGGGTAACGTAATATTTAACCAATCTTCGTGCTTCGCATTTGATGGGCTAAATATAGCTGCCCAACTCCAATAATAATATTTCTGATTATTAACTGGGGTTATAGGTAAGAAATTTTGAGTTTTGCACTCACCATACAGGTTCCAGTAGCAATGTGTAAGCCTTTTTATTTTATTTTCCTTGCAGTGTTCATTATACGCTTTCCTCGTGTCTGCGTCTAATTTTGGGAATATCTCTTTAGGCAGGAACAAATCCATCAGTAATCCATCCCCATCTATTATCATTGGGGTTAGTGGTGGACCTGTATACCGTTGAGGATGTGTTCTACCTGTTGGCCTTATTTTGAGCCTGATATTAGTCTCATTGGGCTTTAACGCCTCCTCGTATTTAATGGAGTGGATGGTCTTGATACCAGTGAGGTTCTGGTTAGTCTGGGTATTGTTTCTTTGACTTCTAGGAGGGGTTGCATCGCAGTTCAAATGGAGGTTGCCCCAAAACTCCCAGCGAGGGAGAATTGCTTGACAGCTACTCTCTTTGGGTGGTGCCGGATAGATGACCTCTGTATCCCAGTAGCCTTGGTGCTTTAACCCTAGTAATGGTCTGCAGGCACGGTCACATTGCCATTCAGGGGGTTGTTTGTCTGGATGGATCCAGTTGCATCTCATTGTTCTCCGAACATAGTTCTCCAAAACTGCAGTCCAAACTACAATACCATCTTCTAGGACCAGCAAGTCAGTCATGGTCCAGGATATTCCGGTCAGGTTTTCAGTTTCGATATGCGCTGCCCACTCAGACATTTTATCCAATTTTCTTCTCCAAGCTTGGTAGCCTGCTCGTTTCACTTTGTTCCATGCCAAGGTTTGATTTGGAATGTCTTCTTTAGGGTCCCAGGGCATGAAAATGTTCCGTCTGGTGACGTCCCAGCAGGTCATGTTCGCGTACTTGGACCTTCCGTGGGACACTTGCACATGTGTTAGGCTCCATGGTCTGATTCCAGCTTGATACAAAATAACCAACATCATTATTAGGCCTATTAACACTACGAATCCCCGCATCAGGGTTCGCAGGCATGCTGCTTTGTCCATTCTCATAATCTTTAAACAGTCCTTAGGTCGTTTAGGGGTCGCTAGATCTTCGTAGATGTGTGTCCCATTTTCATAGGCATGTGGATCGTCACCGCTATCCGAATCAAAGCTGCTTGAATCACTTTGGTTCGGTCTTCTTATCAGGGCAATCATGTCGAGGGTTTCTGTTCAAAGTCTTTATTTCTTTTGACTCTGGGCCTCCTTCTCGCACATCGGCGAGCTGTGGTCACTCGTTCTTTGAGGAGTTCCAGATATAGTGGAGAGGGGTGTGGCAATCCGGGTTGCAATCCCTTCCACACCCACTTCCACTGAGTCACCAGCCATTCTCTAGGTTTAGGCTGGGGTCCCTCTAGACTCCATCTCTGTTGCCAATTAGGTCCCTGTGCTATTTTCCGTTGGGCCTTGCAAAGTGCCGCAATATACTGTGTTGAGGTGGGGCCTTCTGGCGTCAGATTTTCTATTAAAATTATCAATGGTTCTTCATTGTACATTACCCCCATTAGATGTCCTGTTCTAGCCCATGGAGTAATACTTTGATAAGGAGTTTGTATACGGGTTCTTAGCATTCTTATGGGTAGGTGTTGATTTTCGATAATATATCGTTCTGGTCTACTCACCCTTCCCCTGATTGCTTTCACCATGGCTGGGCTTGTAGTCCAGATCACCATTCCTCCCACCGAGAGTTCAAAGAATCGACTTTGGTACATTTCTCGATAGTTAGGGCCCCATCTTAATTTAATGCTTATTCCCGCCACTATCAGGTAAACTACATTAAATATCCATGGTGAGGTTGGTGGACACGGCTTAGGGGGGAGTTCACAAGTCGGGTCATGTCGGGGCAGATATGCTGGCTTCAGGCGATATTCATTTTGGGCTTTGTCCAAATCGGGCTGTCTAGTGTATTGGTTGGTTGTGTAGAAATAGTTATTGCTGCACTTCTTCCAAGAGAAGTCCTGTCTGGGTTTGTCGAGCCGTACTATTTTTTCGGTTGTGGCTAGCGTTCTTTTAATTCTTAGAGCTGGCATTTTTGGGCCAACCTTGTCAAATTGAACCAAAATATTTTCAGTATCTGGACTTATCCATTTCGAGTCTATAATGTCTTCCTTTCTTATTGTCCTGGTTTTGGGTTCGTAAGCAGCCATTCCAGTAGTGGGTGTTCCTTTCTCAGTTCTTCGGCGGCCTCGGGGAGATCGTACACTGTGCTAGAGGAAGGGTGGTTCTGACTCTCTTCTCTCCTCACTCTCTCTTTATAGAGCTTCAAACACAGGGGTGAGGGGTGGTACAGATCTGCACGTAGCCCCCGCCACACCCATGTCCACTGGTAGACCTCCCAGTACTCTGGCTCTAGTTGGGGGCCCTCCAATAATCCACAATCTTCATAGGGAAGCCCTTGGTAGTGCAGAATTAGTGCTTCGATAACCTTTTGTCTTATTATCTCATTACCCTTCATTTCATACTGTTCGTATGCTGGGCCCCTTTCGAGTTGTTGCGTTATTACACTAACCAATGGGTGTCCTCTGTAGGACACTTTCGTCCTGTAGGCCATTCGAGTGTGATGATCTGTCCAAAATCGATCGGGAACATCAATCCGGTCGTACAGCATTCTTAATGGCAACTTGGTGTTTTCTATCACTATTTTAGTTGGGTCACATTCTCTCTGATGGATTTTTGCCTTTAGGTCCCGACTTGTTGCCCAAATTACTTGTGTTCCTACGGTGATTTCACAATATTCCGTTTGATGTGGCTGATCGTAATTTGGCCCCCATTTGATTTTGATTAGGGCTCCTTGTGCCATTATTTCTGTCACGTTGAAAATCCATGGAGTACCCGATGGATTTTTGCCTTTAGGTCCCGACTTGTGGCCCAAATTACTTGTGTTCCTACGGTGATTTCACAATACTCCGTTTGATGTGGCTGATCGTAATTTGGCCCCCATTTGATTTTGATTAGGGCTCCCTGTGCCATTATTTCCGTCACGTTGAAAATCCATGGAGTACCCATGGGACCTGATTCATTCGGAACTACTCTATTCTGATCCTTTGCCACAAAGCGGCCTCTTCTTACAACTTGGGTTAGGTCTGGGCTTCGAAATGTCTGGACCAATGTGCTGTAGTAATTTTTTGTGCTAGCTTCAGTGGCTGAATAGTCTTTCCTAGGTCGGTCTAATTTTACCAATTTGCCTCGAACAATCAGGGCCGGTTCGTAGGGTCCAATTCTTAACCTCTGGAACAACACATTCAGTCCATCTCTCTGCAGTCGTGTTGTTTCTCTATCGTTAGGGTTTTCCCCGTCAGGTTCACCTGGCTCTGGTTTGAAGCTTTTGGCTGTTATCCAGCATGTTTCGATTAATGCTAGTGATTTTAGGTTAGCTCTTTTCTTAAAAATAGAGTTGGGACATCTCACTACCTTGTTAAGTGTTTGTTTACCTTTCCTTTTTCCGCGATGAGATCCATTGAAGATTCTAGCGCCCCTTTTT
>JBBPBX010109985.1:0-10933 GCA_038048925.1 Garcialebias charrua | reverse complement strand
TAAATGAGAAAGGCAGTAAGCAGGTTGGACAGTGAGCATTTTTAAAGTGTTTTGGGGTATTCAGACATCGTACCAATTTTCCATCAAGTGAGTTTTTGATGGCCTGACCTTTTCTGGCACATTAAAAATTGGATAAAGCCCAGGCCTGGGCTTACGACTTGTAACACATTGTGCATGTGTGTGTGTGTGTGTGTGTGTGTGTTGTGATTACTCATGCATGTTCACTGTGAGTCTAATAGGTGGCAGAGCTTGGTCAGTACTGCTGTTTTTTATGTCCTGTGGTGACTATTTTAGCTGAGTCATTGTCAACCCAGGTTATTTGTATTTTGCCTAAAATTAAGTTGAAGTTTTGTCCTTGTGCATCACTGGGCAGCGTTTCACTCGGTGGAGGGAGGGAAGCTGCGAATGCCTTGTTCCAACAAATGAACCACTTATTTTATCTCATGCATATGAAAAAAGGTGAACCATTTTCATTTGCCATTAGATTATTTGCTTTAGCTCTAGCAGGGCACACTTACGGCTTCTGAATTACTTTCATTGCAGTGAATTCTAAATTAATCCTTTATAGCACCCTTCTGCTGCTCGAAGCACTATTTTCTGAATGAAACTAGCCGTGTCCCCATATCTCAGGGGTTTGAATTGAGTGTTTGTAGTTTTGGACATGATGTTTTTTTTTGTTTGTTTTTTCTGGTTTCGAACTGAAGAGATAGAATGGAAGTAAACCTAAATGTTTTTAGTGCACAATACTAAAGTGGTTTGGAGTTACACTGTGGAGAAAAACACAAGGAGGCTTTTCTTTTTTTTGTCTGAGGCTGATGGAAGCTGGCGAGTGAAGGGTGCAATTTAATATACTACATGTGCAATAGTGGAACCAGAGGGTGGTCAATGGTGGCCTTGGCCCCTACAGATTAATATTTGACCACCCCAATTAGTTGAGGAAACCATACTTTTAAAGGTGCTATGTGTAACTTTCTGTAGAGCCCAGAACTTAGAAATATTTTCAACAGGCAAAGCATTCTGGTCCCTCCCCCTCAGAGCTCTGCTGAAATTCTAATTCAAGCTCTGTTTTTATTGGCTGATTCAAATTCAAGCTCTGTATAGAGTGTGTATCGGGAATATGAATGGAATGTGTCGTTATTGTATGTCTTTGAGTGAGTGAGGGTGAGGATGAGGGTGGGTGGGTCTATGTGAATGTGTCTGTGTATGAATGGCTATTTGTCAGGCCGGGACTTAGACTGGCCTTTCTTTGATACAGCTGGGATGGCTTTGTGTCACGCCCCTACCACGCGGCCCCCTAGTGGGGTGTGCTTTTGCCTGCCGGCGTACTTGGTGCCCTCGGTGTTGGGGGTTGGGCACTTGGGCGTGTGTAGGCTCGGCCTGGTAGCTGCCTGGTGGGGCTCGGGTCCTCTGGTCCAGTTGGGCCTGGGCTTGGGGGTTGTGCGTCCTCAGTTCCCGGGCCTTGGTGCCTAGGCCTGGGGCTATGTCGGTGCAATGGTTTCCGGCGTGGGCTAGTGAGTATGTCGCTGTTGGCCGCGGGGGGTCATTGTGTGTAGTCGCTGGTGGGGCTCTTCCGGTTCTCCCCCATGTTCTGATCTGGGGCGTGGGTGAGTGGTTCGTCCTGTTTGGGTGGCCCTCGGGGCTCCGCGCTCAGGGTCCCTCTTGGGGTCTTGGGCTCTGGTCCCCGCTTTGTCTGCCTCGGGTCTTGGGGGTCGGGTCTCTGATGCTTCGCCTTCGCTATTGAATGTTCTATTAGAGAATATACACTAATACATGCTCACAACCACACACAAATAGATGCAAGGATGTTTATGTGGGTATCGCATATAGATATGTAGATGTATATGTGACTGCATATGCATGTATACAGGTAGTCCCCGATTTACGAGCGAGATCCGTTACAACGAGGCGCTCGTAAACCGGAAATCTCGTAATTTGGAACGGCCGCCATTTCGCTCGTAAATCCGGAAATCCGCTCGTAAATTGGAACGGTTTTCGCTAGCGCACCTAAAAACACTCTATTTTCATCTAAAAACTACTTTTGAGTGCATAAAAATGATCGGAAACGTGTGTTTATATGCTTAACTTGCTAACTGAAGTGAAAAAACACATGAAAACTCAGTATTTTTTTCGTTTTTTCCAAAAATGTGCAGCTCGTAAGTCTGGAACCTCGCAGATCAGAGCGCTCGTAAATCGGGGACTACCTGTATATATATATATATATATATATATATATATATATATATATATATATATACTGTATATATATATATATATATATATATATATATATATATATATATATATATATATATATATATATATATATATATATATATATATATATATATATATATATATATATATATATATATATATATATATATATATATATATATATATATAATATATATATATATATATATATATATATATATATATATATATTATATATATATATATATATATATATATATATATATATATATATATATATATATATATATATATATATATATATATATTATATATATATCTACTGCAAAGCAATATTCTAAGTCTTTTTTACATATGTATTTTGTTGCTGTGTTCTGTCATGTTCTTTGCAGGTTTACAGACAGCGGTTGGGTGTATTTGCCTTGTGCTCTCTTCGTGTATATTTATTATATTTTGTAATCTTACTTTCCATCTTTCCTTTCTTTCTATCCTATAAAAAAAATTCATAATGGTGTGAAGAGGATGGCTGTAAGGTGAGAAAGGAGGCCATCTATAAAAGGAAAGAAGAAAAAAAATGTACTGGTACCGGTAATAATAAAACACTTTAATGAATTACTAATGAAAATGGTAAATTTTCCTCAGTCGTTATCAGTTTGAAAACCTAAAAAAACCCTGACATATTTAGTTACAGTACCTTCATTCTCATACACTGTATTTAAGTGAAATGTATTAAAACAGAAACCACTAGACTGAGGAACAGCTTCTACCCTGAGGCTGTCAGACTCATGAATAAATAAATAATAAGAATAAACACTGCAAAATGTCACATCATGTTGATACTGATCTGTTTCTTGTTGCTGCGTTCATCTGTGACCATCTGCTCATAATGACTCATGTTCGTGCTGCTGTTTATAATGATGTTTTTCTACTACATTAGGGCTTAGTGTATTACTAGCTGATGTCTCTCTTAGTTAATCCTAGATGTTATTATTGTTTTTCTCTTGCATTTGTTGTTGGATGTAACTGGGACCCTGTGTACATAATCTCGTTTTCATCACATGTACTACATGCGGTGCAAATGATAATAAATACTCTCTGACTCTCTGACTCTAAGATAAGATGTAACATTATTTATCCTGCAGGAAATAGTTGTGCCATAGTTTCAGTGCAAAGGAATATACGCAAGACATAAATTTTTTTTACAGAGAATGTAAAAAAATGCCAACAGTTAAGGTCTAAAACAGGTCAGGTGCAGGTGTTACATCAGTTATTCACTATGTTCTTGTGTGGCTCATAAGTCTGACTTCATCTCTGGCTCACAAGGACAATTTTAAAACATCAATTCATCGTTGCTTTTCGAGTCGCAGCAACCAAACCTGTAGTCAGAGTAAAGGATAACTGGTTCTGTACCAGATGGATCAGTGATGGGGGAGCAGCTGCTCTGTTCAGAGAAAAATCTGATAACATTCTCACAGAAATGGTCAATTCATGCAGATAATCCTTTTTTTTCCCCGAGGGGACTTTTTATGTTTGTTTGTTTGTTTGTTTGTTTGTTTGGCTTATGCCAATGTGGGCTGTTCTAACAGCACTGTGCAAAAGTTTCAAACATCTTTAAACTGTTTTTAATCTTATTTTAAACTTTGCTTCAATGCCATAAAGTTTAACTTGTCATATTTTAAAGATGTCTTTATTAAGAGTCCCCCTGGCTTTCTGATGACCTGCAAGTTTTTTTTACCCCAGACTTCATCTGCATCCCGATGATAACACAGTGAAGAAAGAGGTCAAAAGAATAATTATCAGGCATCAACAGTTATGTACAGCAGATGAACGAACAAATCTTTAAGGAATTGAGAAAAGAAAAATCTAAAAAGTCACAGCTTTGAGTTTTTGTCATTAAAACACATTCATTCTGTTTATTACTCAGCAGAAGCAGATTGAAAGGAAGTGATGTAATTCATTTCATATTTAATTTGGCAGTCATCCTGTTTCATTTAGCTGAGGAAGAAAATCCAAACCATTATATTATGCTTTGAGAAGCTTTCTTTACACCAGTGAAATAACAAAGTGGTATGTGCTGTGCAGAAATTAAACTCTTTAAGACAATGTTTGCAAAATGTTGATGATCACTCAAAAGAGACAAATAATAAAGGAACTAAAAATAATATTGTACTTATATCATGCAACAGTGTGCAGTCTGTTAAGGATTATGAGCACTGATGGTGAGCTTTCCCATTAGTGTGATGTGTCTGGTTTTAACCCACTTTTCATGCTTCTGTCCGTCCATTTCCATCTGAGATGATGTCAGTCCCCCGTCACTGCTCAGAGACTATACAGAGCAGGCAAAGATCTGCTTTCAGGACACTGAGGAGAGTTGATCAAATGAAAAAGTGGCATGAAATCTTAAAAAATGAAAGAAGACTAACACACTCCCTCATCTCAATGAAGTTATCTTAAGTCAATAAATCACAACATGGTTGAAGTTACTAAGGAGCTGCAAGTTCAGTGCCAGCTAACAGGCTGAGGGTTGCAGTGATTTATCCACAGTTGTGATTCAAACTCTAATCACACTGTCGTCGACATGAGCCTGAAGATCGGCTGTTTTTCACCTCACTGAGTAAACTGCTGCAACAGCTCGAGTTTCCTCCCATTTGATTTGTTCCTGTCGTATTTAGAAGGTGCTGGTTTGCAGATATTTTACAGTAACGTTAATTATTCAGATGATGAGGCTGTTTAATACCTGAATGCGTTAACAGTGTCTTTGTTTGTGTGTCAAGGACAAGGTTTCTTTATTGTCATTCTCATGTGGTACATGGGGTGGAACGAAATTGTGTACAGTTACATCCAACAGTAATAGGATCTATGATATATGAACTAAGAAATATGCTATACTAAAGATACTAGTGTGTGTGGGGGGGGGGGGGGGGGGTGCACGTGAATACATGGGTGTGTGTGTGCATGACACTCAGAAAGAAATCAATGGCTACAGTGCAGCAGTAACTGGTTAACTTTCGGCCATCAGGCTAGTCAACTTTAGCAAACACAAAACTTTCTGTAACCAGTCACTTTTACAGATAACAAGCTAAGCTGTAGTGTGGCAGTAGCTGAAAGTCATCCCCATCAATATCTTTATATAAAAGTGGCTTTCCAGCAGCTTTTTATTGGCTGCAGCAATCTCTCTTTTCAAGCAACAGTAAATAGAGAGACAGGTAGGAAGGGACTTGGTGTGTCATCTGGACAGAGAATGGAAGATAAGGAAACCTGGTGGTGGAACGTTGAAGTGCAGGACGCCGTTCAAAGGAAGAGGTTAGCCAAGAAGAAATGACAATGAGAGGACTGAAGAGAGGAGACAGGAATACAGTATAAGGAGATGGGACATAGAGCAAAGAGAGGTGGCAAAGGCAAAGCAGAATGAGTTGTATGGGAAGCTGGACACTAAAGAGGGTCAGAAGGACTAGTACCAAATGACGAGACAGAGGGATGAGGCTGGAAAGGATGTGCAGCAGGTTAGGCTTGTTAATGATAGGAATGGTGAGGAGGGTGAGATGGGAATGTGGAAGGAGTACTTTGAGGAGCTAATGAATGGAGATAATGAAAGGGAAAGAAGAGTAGAGGTCATGTATTTAATAATAATAATAATAATAATAATAATGTCTATTCCTGTCATCTGCGTATGTTTCCCATACACAGACGAAATTCGTCTCTGCATTTAACCCAACCACCTACCAGGTGGTGCAGTGAGCAGCCCGAAAGCGCCAAGGGTGAGAAAATGAGGAATGGAGAAGAAGTGTGCTTGTGCCCATTTTCAAGAACAAGGGTGATGCACAGAGTTGTATAGCAACTAGGGGAATTAAGTTGATGAGTCACTCAGTGAAGATCTGGAAGAGAATTGTGGAAGCTAGACTTAGATGAGAGGTGACTATCTGTGAGCAGCAGTATGTTTTATGCCAAGAAAGAGCACCACAGATGCCATCTTTGCTTTGAGGATGTTGATAGAGAAGTACAGAGAGGGTCAGAAAGAACTCCATTGTGTGTTTGTGGATTTAGAAAAAGCATATGACAGGGTGCCAAGGGAGGAGGTGTGGTATTGCATGAAGAATCTGGAGTGTCAGAGAAGTGCCGGTATGTTAAACTGGTACAGGACATGAGGACAGCAGGACAGTGGTGAGATGTGCTGTAGGAGTGATGATAGCTTCAAGGTGGAGGTAAGAGTGCATCAAGGATCGGCTCTGAGCCCCTTCTTGTTTGCTCTGATGATGGACCGACTAACAGATGAGGTCAGGCAGGAATACCTGTCGACTATGATGTTTGCAGATATTGTAACTTGTGGTGAGAACAGGGAAGAAGTGGAGGTATGTACTTAAAAGAAATGGAATGAAAGTCAGCCTTAGTAAGACAGAGTACATGTGTGTGAATGAGAGGGAGGAAAGCAGAAAGGAGGAGAAGAAGGAAGTAAAGTGTATTATCTATGCTACCTATTCTGTTTAAAGAAACTATATTGTATTTAACTTACTGTAAACTCTAAGCTGTTATCTTAAAGAAAAGGAATCTTATCTCAAAGAAAAGGAAGTCCAGTCACTTTTTTTTTTTTATTCTTTTTTTTTTATCTGCCAGGTTCTGTTTTTGTGTTGTTTCTCTGCTCGGGATACTTGTTTCAGTGCTGCTGTCTGAATCTGAAATGAGGTTTTCAGATGATGGACAAATGTAATGATGTCATGCTGTGGTCTTAGAATGTTAAAGACAAAATAAAATTACAGGATGCCATGGTTAGAACTTTGACAACAGCATGTCATTAATTAAACACTAGTGGAGGGAGAAATACAGGCTGTGTTCAAAATATTCATACAGTACCTGTGCAAACCTATAAAACCAACATTCATCGTAAAAACAGCTGAGATATGGCTGTTTTTTACATTGGGATCTCCAACATATCTTTAGCATGTATCATGTTCAGGCTTCAAAAGGGCATACAGTATCACAAGTTTTATAATAATTTCTCAAGCCCCACCACTCAGACAGAAGTCTAGATAAGGCACTTCATCTAAGAGACATCTAGATAACTATAGACATTTTAACAAAGTTGAAAATCCCAATGATGAGTTGCAGATGTTAGCATTAGCCTTGATTAGCCTACAGTAGGGGTGTCAAACTCAATTAAAAAAGGGGGCCAAAATTAAAACCTTTTCAAACTAAGGGCCAATTTCCGAAACTACATTAACTCAAATCAGATACCCAGCAACTTTTCTTGGTCACAGGTTCCTCAACAAGAGTTTGATAGGTCTCATTTGATGTTCGCTGTTGTGATTTTGACATCATAATTGAAGATTACTGAAAAAAATCCAAACGTTAGAAGTATTTTACGTTTAACACATCATCTTGGGGGCCAGATATTATGTCAGCGAGGGTCACGTTTGGCCCCCGGGCCTTGAGTTCGACACATACGACCTACAGTGTTGGCTAGGCCACAATGAATTATGGTCTGTTTCTACTTTGTATCAGTGTTGTGTATGTACATATATGTTGTGCAGATATAGTACCTGAAATTTAAATAAATCAAAAGGATTTCAGGCTGTAAAGCAACAACAACAAAAAAGAATGCCAAGATGGTGAATATTTTTGCAGCCCGCCGGATATTTATTTATTTGTTTGTTTGTTTTTTTGTTCAAAGGTAGAAACTTTATGAATTTGCCTGTTTTTGCTCCCTCAGGATAATCCATTAGCTATGTCGCAAAAGCTGCTTGTTGGACAGGAATCATGCATAAAATCAACATGAATGACAGCTGATAATCTTACAGCACGTACACACACACACACACACACACACACACACACACACACACAACTTAGTGTGTGTCATAGGTAGTCAAATTTCAATGACAATTAAATTCAATCAAATACAATCCATTTCTGAATTTAAAAATATTACTTGCTAGTAAATTATATAATTATGTAACCTTTTTTTTTTTTTTACTTCTAATACAATTTTTACATTCATTTTCTCTTATGGGAATACACAGAGATGTAAAAGAACAAACACACACTCTGTGGCCACACAGGTGAGTAAACAATGTGTTGCTGTACTTTGGAGCGGTGGACGAGTGTTTCCGGAACTGCTTTAATTTTTTTGGGGACAAACTCAGACAGACAACATCAAAATGGCCAGAGTTGGTTTACAGCTTTGTATTGCCATTTTGCAGCTGCAGATCCATGGACTTGGTGCTGAGATTCAAGAAGGAAGTTCAGGTAATCAACAACACATCGGGCATTTATTGATTGGGGGCAGAGTCATCCAGAGTTCTGAGATTTAAAAGTACACGACGAGTCTGGTGATCAGGACATTGTTCATTGGGTAGGTTTTAGCAGCCTGGTCACAATCTTAAGCTCTTAAACTTTAAACAGTACATTCCAAGATATTTCCAGTTTTATCTGGTCCATTTTCTTTGGCTATTTAATTGCTTCAGGCAGACAATAGATGCCACAAATAGTTTTCAGTTCCATATAAAGAATATAAAATAATATCAAATAAAATTCTTCCCTGTTTTGTGTCTTCAATGCCAGGAAATGTTTTGTGTTTTGATGGGGGGCATTAATTGTGAAAACATCTTTAGTCCTAAAACCTATCTGGCATGTGTTGTGCACATGAAATACACAAACTGCATCAACCCATTAGACACATATGATGATTTTAAAACTAATGTCAAAATTTATGTAAGAAACACTACATCTCTCTGAAAACCATTCCATCACTTTTGATAGATTTGGATTTAAACATCATCATGATGTTCTAAAGATATTTTGTCTTCAAAAGATTAACTACATCATCCTGCATATAAAAACAGGCTCTGCTTGCTTTTTGGATTTCAATTCAGTTTATTTACATAGCGCCAAGTCACAACAGAAGTCATCTCAGGGCACTGCACAAAAGCATTCACATACATTACAAAACCCAATTAGTTAAAGTTGAGTTGAAATTTCATGTCTTAGTGTCTTCTCACATTATGATATTTGACTTATATATGATAATGGAGATGCTGGAGCGGAGTATTGATAAAACTGTGTTTTTGTGTGGAGATTTCAATATTGACTTAAATAAAAATACAAAAATACAAAAAATAAAATAAAAATAGCCCTCCCTGGGCTGCCACCTTACCGTGGTGGAGGGGTTTGAGTGTCCCAATGATCCTAGGAGCTATGCTGTCAGGGGCTTTATGCCCCTAGTAGGGTCACCCAAGGCAGACAGGTCCTAGGTGAGGGACGAGACAAAGCGCAGCCCACAAGACCCCTTATGATGAGTAATATAAATGGAAACAATGTTCCCTCGCCCGGACGCGGGTCACCGGGGCCCCACTCTGGAGCCAGGCCCGGAGGAGGGGCACGTTGGCGAGCGCCTGGTGGCCGGGCTTTCACCCATGGAGCTCGGCCGGGCACAGCCCGAAGAGGAGACGTGGGTCCCCCTTCCCATAGGCTCACCACCTGTGGGAGGGGCCAAAGGGGTCGGGTGCATTGTGGAATGGGTGGTGGCCGAGGGCGGGGACCCTGGCGGTCTGATCCTCGGCTACAGAAGCTGGCCATTGGGACATGGAATGTCACCTCTCTGGTGGGGAAGGAGCCTGAGCTAGTGTGTGAGGTTGAGAGGTTCCGGCTAGAAATAGTCGGACTCACCTCAACGCATGGCTCTGGCTCTGGAACCAGTTTCCTTGAGAGGGGTTGGACACTCTTCCACTCTGGAGTTGCCCCTGGTGAGAGGCGCCGAGCAGGAGTGGGCATACTTGTTGCCCCCCATCTTGGTGCCTGTACGTTGGGGTTCACCCCGGTGAACGAGAGGGTAGCCTCCCTTCGCCTACGTGTGGGGGGACGGGCTCTGACTGTTGTTTGTGCCTATGCACCAAACGGCAGCTCAGACTACCCACCCTTTTTGGAGTCCTTGGAGGGGGTATTGGAGGGTGCGCCTCCTGGGGACTCCCTTGTTCTGCTGGGGGACTTCAACGCTCACGTGGGCAATGACAGTGAGACCTGGAGGGGTGTGGTTGGGAGGAACGGCCCCCCTGATCTGAACCCGAGTGGTGTTCTGTTGTTGGACTTCTGTGCTCGTCATGGATTGTCCATAACGAACACCATGTTCAGGCATAAGGGTGTCCATATGTGCTCTTGGCACCAGGACACCCTAGGTCGTAGTTCAATGATCGACTTTGTTGTCGTCTCATCTGATCTGCGGCCGCATGTCCTGGACACTCGGGTGAAGAGAGGGGCGGAGCTGTCAACTGACCACTACCTGGTGGTGAGTTGGCTCCGATGGTGGGGGAGGATGCCGGTCAGACCTGGCAGACCCAAACGTATTGTGAGGGTCTGCTGGGAACGTCTGGCAGAGTCTCCCGTAAGACGGAGCTTTAACTCCCACCTCCGGGAGAGCTTTGAACACGTTCCGAGGGAGGCGGGGGACATTGAGCCCGAGTGGGCCATGTTTCGCGCCTCTATTGTCGAGGCAGCTTATCGGAGTTGTGGCCGCAAGGTTGTTGGTGCCTGTCGTGGTGGCAACCCTCGAACCCGGTGGTGGACACCGGCGGTGAGGGATGCTGTCAAGCTGAAGAAGGAGTCCTATTGGGCCTTTTTGGCCTGTGGGACCCCGGAAGCAGCAGATAGGTACCGGCAGTCCAAGCGGCATGCGGCTCGGGTGGTTGCTGAGGCAAAAACTCGGGCGTGGGAGGAGTTCGGAGAGGCCATG
>JBBPBX010109984.1:0-10934 GCA_038048925.1 Garcialebias charrua | reverse complement strand
TTCGGTTCGGTCCACCTCCGTACCTTTTCGGTTCGGTACACCAACTACAACCGTTACATGCCTAATAAATAGATGCACTAAACACGAGTCAGCGTGTCTAGCTTAGACTCACTCGTTACAATCGCTCATTGCCAAGAAATGGATAGCGATCATGTAACTGTGTTTGTATTTGTCTGTTAGCAAAACATCTAATGAACTAGCGGAGAGATTTTAATAGAACTCAGACATTTTTCACTGGATGTGTAGACATGACAGATAACTGTTTGAAGTCAAAATGGCTGCAATCTTTAAAGTTTTGGCATCTTAACAGATTTAGCATTACATTTGTATTATAACTACCGGTATATCGAGGTTTCGCTCCCAGGCGTTGTAGTAGACATAAAGATTTTTTCTGAGATACACAAATGACAGCCTTGAGCGCTGCTCCATGTATTTTTATCTCTCTTTTTATTTTTTTTAGCTAGGACAATTATTATATTGCTGCAAGCTTTTATTGTTTTACATGCATAACTTGCATTTAAAACCATTAAACCATGAAATATAGTATTTAAAGTACGCTGGTGAAGATTCTCGGTCATCCAGGATATGGCAAATTCAAAAAGGTTCAAGACAAAAACAAATATTTAAAGTAAAGTATATTTAAAGTATTATTTAAAGTTTTTTTTTTCTGCAAGAACTTACTGGCAGAAGCGACACCATTTAATTCCTCTCAGGCTATAGCATGGAGATTGTTGCCTCACTGAGCTTTTGTTATACCAAATGAACCAGTTGGTTTGCTTTGCTTCATCAGCATATGATTTGCCAAAACCAACCGCCTTGTCAGGCAAAGCAGTGGTTTTAACTAAATGCCATTTCAATCAAACCAACACTGAGAATATGAATAGACTAAAAACTCACTGATTCTCTTCGTCTGTGATACTGTGTTCATCATAAGACCTCATAATTCCTTCTGACCTCCTTCTGACTATTTTTTAAATGTGATTTTTTTTCTATTTTTTAATTCCTTCTGACTATTTTTTAAATGTGAGAATATTTTACTTTAATATAGAGTTTCCCTTTTTATGTTGCAACTGATGCAGTTTCTTAATGAAGCTGTAGTTCTGCAGTTATTTCATGTGTAAAGTAACACAAACCAAAGAGCTGCTTAAAGCTCTTCTCTCTTACCAGCTGCTGACACAAATGTTATGTTTATTTGTCATATACAGGTTAATACAAGGTCAACAATGCAATGAAATGTTCAAGATGAGAAGAACTGATTCAACTGGCTAAAAAAATAAGAAGAAAAAAAGAAATACTAAATCATGCAATAAGGGTACAAAATAATGTACCAAAAATTAAAAACATATATATCTGTATATATTTACAAGGTTCAAAAGAACCTGGTAGAATGTAATGGTGCAAGTAAGATGAATTTGTATGAATAAGTATTTCACAGATAGTAATACAGTATATAGTAAGCTTAAATGCACATGATATGTATATTTAACATAACATATACTACACAGGTCGTGTGACAGGTTATTGCACAGGTAGTGAGTAACACTGAGATTTAACTGAATTATGATGGAATGGTAGTGACATACATGATACAGCCACATAGTGCAGCAGCAATACGTACAATATACAACAAAACGAGCTCGGTGATACAGAAGAATATACTCAAAATCCTTTATTTCTGTCAAACCTACATTTCCTCACAAAGCTTTTTTTTTCACAACTGAAGAATAATATCTCCCAGACTACTCTTGTTTTATTGTCATTTGGGCCGTCTGAATCTGAAGTCCATGAAGAAACAGATGGTGAAGGCCTTTTTGTCCTCCTATGTGACATTTGTAAGATTTCCTAACTTCAGTGAAACATCTCAGATGTAATGAACTATCAGGAGTACCGTATCTAAAATTTGTACTAGAGAGCCACTATCCTGCAGGTTTTAGATGTTTCTCGGCTCCAACGCACCTGATTTGAATCAATGGGTGACTGACTATTACCAGCCCTATGCAGAGCATGAAGAGGTAATTCAACCATTGAGTCAGGTGTGTTGGAGCAAGGCAACAAGTCAAACATGCAGGATAGTGGCCCTTGAAGACCAGGAATAAACGTCCCTGCACTAGATAAGAATATTGTATATAAATATGATAAGGTCAGGGTAAAACAAAACAAAAGCTTTGCTTAGTTTCTTGAATTTGCAGCAGTAGGTAAAAAAAAAAAAACATCCAAATAAAAAATTCCTTATAACTTTAAAGCTTAAATTGAGAAAAACATGCAGAGGAAACAAGATGAGTACCAAAGATACACATAATAAGTCAAGAATAACCACTTTGTTGTGTTCGGAGACCTTTGAACAATCGATTTGCACTTCAAAGTCGGTTGGATTGCAGGAAGAAACAAAGCCCAGGGCTCTTCGCAGATTTTATCTCCTAAGATTTACCGTACTCCTCCTCCTCAGCGACTCTCGTGAAATAAAGCTACCTTGTCCAGAACAGCCGACAACAACTTGTCAAAGAGCCTTAAACTACAGCTAAACAGAGAGGGTCTGAGACAAGATACCAGATGGGGACATTTAATAAATAACTTGGGAGTAAAATAGAGCTATGTTATGTTGTGTTTTATTGCAGGTGTGGGGTGAGGATAAAATAAAACGAGGTGGCTATCCCAAGCAAAACTAAGATGAAGAAACAGTTGGAAAATTAGGGTCAGTATGGTGTTAGTCAAGTCAAGGTTCTTTATTGTCATTCTCATCACATGTGGTACATGTGACGGAACAAACTTGTGTACTCAGGTTCCCAGTTACATCCAACAAAAGTATAAATTGTAAAAGAAAAACAGTAATAAGATCTAAGATATGAACTAAGAAATATGCTAAACTGAGAATACACTAAGACTAATAGTACAAAAACAATATGCCGAACAACAACAGCACAAACATGAGTCTGTGTGAGCAGAATGAACACAGCAGCATGAAATAAATCAGCAGCAGGTTGATGTGTTTGTTCCGTGTGAAGTCCACAACCATCTCATTTGTCTTCTTCACAAGTGAAGGTTATTCTTCTTGCACCATCTCTCCAGGTGTTCCACCTCCTGCCTGTAGCTGGGCTCATTGTTGTTTGTGATACATCCCACCACAGCTGTATCATCTGCAAACTTTACAATATGACAGCCTGGATGGGTAGATGCACAGTCATACATGAGCAGAGTGAACAGGAGGAGGCTTAACACACAGCCATGGGGGGAGCCAGTGCTGAGGGCTATGTGGATCTTCACAGACTGTGGTCTGTTTGTTAAGAAGTCCAGGACCCAATTGCAAATGGAGGGGCTTAGTCTTAGTGGAAATAGTTTGTCCATCAGGGTCTGGGGGATCATGGTATTGAAGGCAGACGTGAAGTCCACAAAGAGCATACGGACGTAGAAGTCCATCTGCTCCAAGTGGGTGAGAGCAGTGTGGACTACAGAGGAGATGGTGTCCTCTGTTGATCAAGGACTTATGACTTAGGAAGGTGGCTCCAGCAGATTCTACTGAAACAAGACTTGATATATGTCCAGCAAAGATCCTAAATACCTTAAGAAAAAGCATGGCCTTGAACCACTTTGGCTGTGGCTGCCTGCTTGGGAGGAGTTGACGAGGGACAGGACTGTCCCCAGAAACCATCTTAGCTCCAGCAAACTGGTTGGTCCACTTAAGGTGTTTACTACTTGGTGGGGAAAAAGTTTGCTGGAACTCCTCTGACTGATGATGTCCTCCGGATGGAGGGTGAAACATTTCTATAAAAAGGAAACTGTCCAGATGACCCGACTGAGAATTATTGGACCTTAAGAAAAAGTTCCATGTCAAATATCAATATAATGTGAAAAATCATACATTTTTTAACTAATATTTGTTAAGATTGTTGGGAATATTTTTTTCTCATTAATGCTAAAATGGTATCAATGGAAAAAACTCCCATTTTATGCAGTTAAAGGCTGGAGTGAAAATCAAGCAGAATAAGCTCTCAATAGCTGTTTTAAATACCTCAAGCTGGGCAGCGCAGCAAACCAAAATTTACTCACCCTCCCCATTGACTCCAAAGCCCCGGGAAAGATCCCTTTCTAGTGGTGAATCCAGCCATGAAAACGGAAAGAGCTGTTTGGCCATTGAGATCGGCAGCCGGTGCACACAAGCGTAAAAAGACCACCATAGCTTCCATGTGCCAAAGCTCTAATGAATGGCCCGAGGGATATCCAAGCTTAGCAATAAACTGTACAGTAAAAAAAAAAAGAACATTTTGCTGATTTCAGCTCATTCTATAAGGTTAAAGGATGATCAATTCATTTTATTCTGTCTATTCATGGTATATCAGCAATTTCTGGGTTTGCATCAGGGTCTCTTTCCAGTGGCTGTGCCAAAAAATCTCAGAGAGGTGCAAGAGGCATCCTAATAATGCCCTATTCGCATGGGATTAGTTTTACCTAAGGACCAGTGTAATCTCCCTAACGTCTGCTTTTTATGTGGTGCATTCGTACGGGATAACCAAAGTCCGAGATTTAGCTGAAAGTTACGGACATCTTCCAGTTATGATGTTAACGCGCTGCATTGTCATGACCGGGCCAGTCCATTTAATGTGCTTAATGTGCGGTCCTGGACGGTCTCAGGCTTTGATTTGGTTTTACGTACCAGCACAAAGAAAACTAAAGAATGCACAATGTAAAATTATGTTAATCTACTTGTTGAGGAGGAGGCAGGACCGACCGGCCAGTTTAAGAGGTAAAAAAAAAAGCCACATTAAGCTCAGATGGACAGCTGTCAGCTGCGTGAAGCTGACACCCAGAAACCAAAGCAGCACAAACGAACATTTTAACGGCACAAACCAGCACAAACGTAGCACTAACCACTTATTGCATTTTTTTTTTTTTGCGTGAGTGGGGTGTCAGCTTCACGCAGCTACAACTGTCACCGGCTGTGCACGTGAGCCGCTGGTTGAAATGGACTGGAGACCTGTCCAGGTGTCCCCCACCTCTCGCACAGTGATAGCTGAACATGGGCACCAGTGACTCCCGCTACCCAAAAAGGAAGAAGCGGGGATGGTGATCATGCACGCATCTCCGCACCTCCCGTAGTCCAGTAGCAGTGAAGGAAGTAGCAGTTTATAAAAGCCAAAGCGAAAAATACTTTAAAAAATATATATATTTAAGCCGAAGTGAGCAGCACGTTCATTTAAAACAGCCTTGTTCTATATTTTTCCAAATGATTTTGTTTAAACAAAAAACGCCTCATTATGTATCGGATCCTGCGCACTTCTCTCCAAATCACAGAGATACATATTCATATTGGATTACGGTAGTATTATCGCAAGACCTCGGAGTTCAGCAAAATATAGTAGATAACTGACATGGCAGATTCGCACGGGATTAACAACAGACAATCTCCGTAATTATTACAAATAGCATGTGGTCCCTAGGTAAAACTAATCCCGTGAGAATAGGGCTTAAGATACCCTAACCACCTCAACTGACTATTCATTGCAGAGGAGCAACAACTCTTCTTTGAGACCTCCCTAAGGAGCTCCTCACACTCTCTAAGCCTGAAACTGGTCACCCTAGTATGGGTCAATGAGGGCGAACATTTCAGTACAAATATTCTCAATATTTGAGGACCTGGTTTTAATCTTATTTTTTCTATAAGATATAAACTTTCAAGTACTGTACTGGGGTCCGTGTACCCTTCGTAATGTTTTTCCAATAGTGGCAGGGTCAAGCTGCTAAAACATTAATGAGATGATTTTCTTCCATCTTTACTTGCTTCATCCTTTCCAGTTTGCAGAGGTCACTGGTGCCAATATCCAGCCATCACTGTGCGAGAGGCAGGGACACCCTGGACAGGTCTCCAGTCCATCACAGGCACACAGAGACAAACGAGACAAAGTACCATTCACTCACACCTAGAGACAATTTAGAGTTACCAGTCAGCCTAACATACATGTTTTTGGTCTGTGGGAGGAAACTGGAGTACGGTACATGGAGAAAACCCACGTATGCACAGAGAGAACATGCAAACTCCACCCAGAAAGGTCCTGGGCCGGGATTCAATCTGGAAAACTTCTCACCGAAAAGCGGCAGCTAACTGATCCACTGTGTTTTCTAATTCACCAAACTAGGGTGTACCTCACACAGTGACAGCTGGACATGGGCACTGGTCAAAACTGACAACTTGGTTGCTTTTAGGTGCAGTTAGGTTAGTCATAGGAAATGTATATACTGTACCGGTAAGTCATAACTGAAACACTAATGCATGCCAGCACCTCTAAATTTCTAAATATCAGTGAAAATTTGCCTTCAAATGCTATAAACTCCTATTAATGTCAAGTTCTGTGAGACTCTATCATAATGGAAGGCATTATCTTATTGGTCACACATATTCGGTTCATCCACTGGGAAAAAAGGACATTTTAATGCCACTAAGCTCTGCAGTGTCCCATAAAACTGAAGTCAGACTGTAAATGCTCAGAGGGCACGCTACCAGTTAACACTGAAGACAACACTTCACCAAGTCTACTTGAATTCACATTTTATATTTTATTTCAGAATGTGCATTCACAAATTTAGGGGTCATGCATTAAATTATTTTTTTTACATTGGACACAGTAGGTTTTTTAAAGGGGACCACATGTAAGTATTTAAAATTTTTATGTTATGTCTGTGTGCTATCTTGACAATATTAATTCATTTTAATACACAAAATAATTCTTAGATAATTAATTATACCCTTTTTAATTCTGCCATTTTTAACTTTCGTTTTGAACGACCGGTTTCTGATACTGAGTTCTGAAGTCCACGCCCTTCAACGATCTGTTTACGCCCTCTGTAACAGCCAGTATCTGTAATGTGTTGTTGTTTTAAAATTAGCTCTTTTTTTATTACTCATTTGACTTACTGTTAGTGTTAGCTTAAGATAACTTACCGAAACCCGTCTGAGCGCGCCGCAATTTGCTGCTCCTTTTAGCATTAGACCACCCGAATCCGATGCTAATGTTAGCTTGTTCCTCTTCCGGTTTTCGCCAGCTCCGCTCGTTGCACGCGGAGATTTTGAGAGTTATCGCTGTTCCAGTCAAGACACACACAACGTTCACCAAGTGTCTCCCGTAAATTAATCCGTAAGGAGAAGGTCCTCGCTGCTGCGAGGCTTCTGCCAGGCTGCTGCGAGGCTGTACAGTTGAAGCTCCGCTCCATCGCGCCAGAAGAGGGTCCCGTTGCCGCCGGTCCCTATGCCGGGGGTCTGCTCGTTTAATTTTTGCCGGCTGCGCGTTGGGAGCGATCGCAAATACACTAAAAATTGAACTAAAACATAAAAATAACAATTATACTTTATTTATAAAGCCATTTAAAAAACCACAGCTGCAACAAAGTGCTGTACACATGAAATTAATAACATATAAACAAAAGATGAGATGAAATCATGAAAAACAACAGTCATGTGTTTAATACAGAAGTGGGTTGAGCCTAACATGGGGTTGCTAGGTGAGGGGCTGGACTCAGGTTGGGGTGGGTTGTCCTCTCTCGCTTGTGACGTAACATGCGAGATTGACTTCCAGTTTATTTCAAAAACGAAACCTATATTATCACAGTAAAATAAATCTACTTAGAGTAAATAAACCACTGGGTGCATTTTTTTGGCCTTTGGACTGTTTTTTTATGAAGTAAATACCCAAAGTTGAGTAAAAAAACAGTAAAAAGTGAATTTTGAATGTGTGGTCCCCTTTAAAACAATGAACAACATTGCACTGAGTTTTACTGGGGGCACGGACATCAACTTCTTAGTTTTACCATGTCAGCAGAATTGTTCCCTTTATTCTTGTATTATCTTGCATTATTATTTAGGGTGACAGTCATGAAGGGTTTATACTGCAGGAAGGCAAGGCCAGCTGCTGTCTGCAGCTCAACTGTTGGGCACTTGCCGACCTAACATCAGGGCAAGCTGGAAACTACTGTGAATTTGTTGTTTTAACATTTGAAGCAACAGTTTATTTTAGAGATTTAACATGGAGTCACTTATAAGACTTTAGAGAAGTTTCTTTTTTACCTAATCCATGATGATGCTGCTGGAAATGGTTTCTGTAATGATAACGAGCACAGAACAGCATGAAAATGATTTCCTTCCCATAATGAGTTTGTTCTTCTCAAACAATGACAAGTGCTAAAGTCTCATTATGAATAGTTCTTCAAAAGAGATTAAAAAACAAAACAGGTTAAAAAACAAAACTGAAGAAGAGATTACCGTATTTTCCGCCGTAAACGTCACTCCACCCTATAAATTGTATCAGTCCAAATATGTCTAATAAAGTAAAAACATCCATAAATATGTTGCTATGCCATATATGTTGCATATATTATGTGTCACCAGTGATGTGTTGCGTTTGTTACGCATCACCACTGACAACACCGGAAATGTGGGCCGAACCCAGAAATGTGGGTCGGTGTTGTGCTAAAAATTAATTGGCTGCCAAATGGCAACTGCAGGAGCATGTACGGGAGGACTTTAACAAGATTTTAACAAGATTAACACTTAAAAACAATTATTTGTTTGCTTGACTTTATAGTTAATATGTGTCTCAGTCTAATGTTTGGTTAATAAAAGGACTTTAACCGTCAAAGCTGCTGTTTTTCAAAAGTATTCATTGCCTCGGTGCTCCCGGGAGTGTGCAGACAGAGGAAAAAAGGAAGGAGGAACGCTGTACATTTCTTCAAAATTGAACAAGATAAGCACCTAAAACAATTATTTGTTTGCTCGATATTATAGCAAAGGTGTGTCTCAGTTGAACTTTTACTTAATAAATGCACTTTAATGGTCAAATAAGCTGCATTTTGCTGGGGTGGTGCAGCGAAATAAAGCTAATGCCGGTTGTTCCAAGCAGCGAGCAGAACGAAGGTGGCAGTCTGTGGCAGGCCGATTGTGTCTTTAATAGCTGGTGAAGAGTCTCTGTCGTGCAGGACATGGTAAATTCATAAAAGTTCAAGACAAAAACAATAAAAGTAAAGTATAATAAATAAAGTCCAGTTGTTTTTGTCTTAAGCTTTTCTTGAATTTGTCATTATAGCCATTTTTACATTATTGCATGATACAACGGCATGCCATACTACTCGACTGCCATCTAGAGGCTGAAAATGGTAGTGTTCAAAATTTCCAATCAGAATGAATGAAAACGGTCATATCTCAGACAACATTTGATATATAAATATGGGGGGGGGATCCATAAATCTGTCACTTCAGCCTAAAAGTCACAGGGCATGCAAATTTTGCAAAAAAAAAATGCAATTTATAGGGTAAAAAAAGACGGTATGTCAAACTCTATAAGAATCTAGTATAATGCTGTCTGTAGTAATTTACAACAAAAAAATCAGAGTTTGTTTTGCAAGTGCCTGAATGTTTTTTTTAATTACCCTGACTTCCTCAATCTGTCTAAAAACATGCATTTAGCTATTTTAAATTGACCATAGGAGTGACTGTGTGCATGCACCTGTCTAGGATGTATCCAACATCTGGTTTGTTGACTGCTAGGATGAGCTACAGCCTCCCTTTTGCTCTGAACAGGACAAAGTCTGTGCAGGGACTAATTAAAAGTATTTGGCATTTGTTTTAAGGTAATAGCAAATAATAAAATGCTAAATTGCATGTTTACGTTGCATGTATGTAGAGTTTGTATCTGAAATGCACTGACATGATTTCAGCTTGTTCAGTTTCACACTTCCAAAAGGTTTGTGGGTCCCAGCCTTTGAAACTGTCATTATGTCATGTAATCCATAGGGAAGCTGATGAACAACGTACCATACTTGGTCTGCGAGCCTAATTAAAACCTAATGTTTTGAGAACAATCTGATTGTACAGCTAATATAAAATTGGCCTCTTAAGACAAAACTCCAGAAGGCGAGGAAAAAATAGCCCTTCAAAGACAGCTCTGAGAACTCTTTTGGCCGCCTTTCAGTTCTAGCTCCATGCAGCTTTGCTTGTTCTCCTTGGGGCAGGGATGGTGTATTTCATAATCCACAATAACTAGAGGTGAAACATTTGAAATCCAGCATTTATTACCTGACATTTTTTAAAGGAATGTATATTGTTCATCTTGAAAAATGACAAGTTTTTAGTCTTTTTGGTCAAATCTTGGCAATAACTATGAGATCACCTGCATGTCAAGAGAAGCTTTATGATCTGTTAACACTCAAGAATTTGCGTTGGGAATGACGCTCTGCTAATACAACACACCATTTTTGTCCAATATTTGTTAAAATTAATGTCATTTTATTTTCTGAAAATATTTGGTTGTTGCAGCTATTTTATATTGGGTTGACATTAAAAGATAATCAGTTGTAGATACACGTCCAATGATTATTAACACTAGCTTATGATAGTTTGCCAACAAATGGGCATGGTTGACTAGAAGAAATAATTCCAAAGTTTTAAACAAATATCCTAAATGATATATTAGTGCTCAGAGTATGTGTTGTGGACAACTCTCAACTGCTACCACACTGATTCTTATATCCGTTTATGTATATGTTACTGCAGTATAGCCAATCTTTTAATTGATTAGCTGTGGCGGGCAGCTTAAATGGGGTTGAAGTGAAACATTAAATGCGTCTAAGATGATAATATAATAACAGATTACTTTGTGAGATTTTTTTTCTTTTTTTTTTAGTTTGTGAGATGTTTGGGTAACAGACAATGTGTACAGACACACATACAGCAATAATAAAGCTGTCACACATTAACACCAATAACTAAATGCTTCTGCTAGATTTAAGTAAACGCATTGGACATTTTTCACATGACTATCAATAACATAGCATTCATTCAGACCATAAAACACCAAACCAAAGGAACAAATATGGACCTTTCTCTTCCCGCTCTTGAAATGATTGCCATAATCAAACGGAAGCTGACAGTGAAAGATAAAGTTTTCAGAACTTTA
>JBBPBX010109983.1:0-10934 GCA_038048925.1 Garcialebias charrua | reverse complement strand
CTTAAAGGTGCAGTCTGCAGTTTCTGTAGAACACAGCACTTAGAAAAATGTTCAACAGGCAAAGCATTCTGATCCCTCCCCCTCAGAGCCATATATGGCTCTGCTCCCCCTTGCTCTGCTGAAATTCAAATTCAAGCTCTGTTTTTATTGGCTGATTCAAATTCAAGCTCTGTTTTTATTGGCTGATTCAAATTCAAGCTCTGTTTTTATTGGCTGATTCAAATTCAAGCTCTGTTTTTATTGGGTGGTTAACGGCGGGTCACTATGGCTTTTTAGAAATGCTTTTAGTAACACCTGGAGAAGCAAGGAGACTATAGTTTTTTTCAAAGATTACTTTGTCTAATGCCGGGTACCCACTGGACCCGTGTCGGGCGGCGGAAGCAGCCGGTTTACATTGAAAGTCTATGTGGAGACGCGTCGAGGCGCGGCGTATCGTGAAGCGGCGCGTTTTGAGTGTTTGAAGCGGCGCAGCGGCACGCTGCAGTTCCTTTCCGCGCACGCGCGCGTCCAAAGCAACCTACGCGTCGAGCCGCCAACGTCAGAAAATTCGATCTCTGGTGGCTCGACGCGTCCAGCAAACAGTCGGGAGAGCCTCTGCTATGTGATTACACAACGACAACAGGACTTTTTTTGGACTTTTTAAACTTACCCGATCAAGCCTCCATGAATTGGAACCAAACTCCGGTATGAAACGTGGCATTTTTACAGTTGCTGCTGTTCCGCTCCAGTGTACGATCACCCCAAACATAAAAAAAAGTTTTAATCTCAACAAAGACTGTCGGAGCTGCAGTAACACAACAACTGACCCGGAAAACGAGCTAGACCCCTCCCCTCTGCCTCCCCCCAGTGCGCGTCATCAGACCGTCTTCAGTGGCTTTGTGGGAATTTATGGGCGGCCGTGGCGTAGTGGTAAGGGGAGTCGTCTCCCGATCGGAAAGTTGGCGGTTCGACTCCCGGGACCCGCACCATGTGTCGTTGTGTCCTTGGGCAAGACACTTAACCCTGAGTTGCTCCCGGTAGGACTGGAAAGCACCTTGCATGGTAGTCTGCCGCCACCGGTTTATGAATGTGTGTAGCATTCAATATATGTGTAGCACTTTGAGATTTTCAGTAATGAAAAGTGCGTTATAAATTGAATTAATTATTATTATTATTATTATTATTAATGTGACAAGCGGCCAAAAGGGGGCGGCAGGAGCGTTTTGAGAAATTAGGTGGGTACCCGGCATAACATCAGTCTGTCAGGAGATAGTGACAAAGTGAAGAAATATGTTAAAAATATATTTTTAGAAAACTTAGACTGCACTACATAAACTGCAGACTGCACCTTTAAGATATAAGCTTGTATTGCTGAAGCTCATGCAGTACTTTACCAAAAATGCAATGTTATATGGTGTGGTCCATGTCCGTCAACTGTATCTTGTTCCGTCCATAACTTCTGATTCACTCAAGATAATTTAACGGAAGTTGTACCACATATCAGAATCAGAATATCTTTGACATTGCACCAGGTACAACGTGAACATGTACGCACAGTCATCCTGAAGGGGGACTAAAAGTGTGTGAAGCTGCAGCTGATTATCAGCGCGACCATCTCATCCCTTAGATAGGAAAAAGGAGAAGAACCATGAGGGTAGATAGTGGTACAAAAGAGATCTTTCACATCTCGTCTATTAGGACACGACAGTACATTATCACTGGTTGGAGTGTCGCATATTCATCAACCTACGGTAGCTCCATTGTCAAGGTCACAGATCAAGGTCAAGTATTATACAAGGTATTTGCTTGTCCTGACCATTTCTATAGATTGATGTAATCCTTTAATAGTTTGTCGGTGGGCATATACCGGTAATGTGCCATATGCAGTACTCTTGTTTCAGTAAGGGGTTGTTCGTGACTTTTTTTTAATACATCTTCTTTTTTTTACCCCGTCTTTCATAAACATTTAAAATACTATGTACCGTATTTCCTGGTGTATAGGCCGCACCGGTGTATAGGTCGCATTGTCCAATTATCACCAATAGATTGGAAATATCCCTAGATAGGTCGCACCGGAGTATAGGTCGCACCTACGTTTAGCTCTGCTGCAAATGTCTGCCACAGGAGCGCACAGCAAGGCTTTTAAGAAGATTAACACTTAAAAACAATTATTTGTTTGATAAAAATTATAGCAAATATGTGTCTGAGCTGAACTTTTCCTTAATAAATGAACGTAATTGTGAAATGAGCTGGATTTAAAAATTTGTTTCGCCGAAAGTGATAACAAGCCATATATAGGTCGCACCGGTGTATAGGTCGCAGGCCTTGGAAAAAAACATAAAAAGGTGCGACCTATACACCGGAAAATACTATGTAATGTTTTGGACCAAACTCCAGTGGTCATTAGAGGTCAGCTGAGTTTGACTTACAACCCACTCCCACTTGAACACTGGACGTTCGTTGAATAGACCCTCCTTTGTTGAAACACAGATGGGTCTGAGCAAGTTTTCTGTTTCTGCTTCCAACTTGCATTATGTTCCCTTGACGTAGTTGTATTGGTTTGATCAGTGTGGAAAAAAAGCATAGAAAGAAAAGAGGATGATTATCTGTGGAAATGAGAGAATGACCACGAGCCTGGAAGTAATTACGTCCCTGCACAGTTTCAGAGATCGAATCTGTTTTATGTCTGAAAGTCATTGAGAGCAACGGGCTTTATTCCTTGACCTCCTTTTGTCTGTTTCTCTACACGCAACATTGCAAGATGCACTCTAAAGTGCATTCTGGTTTTAAAATGCTCCAATAAGATGTTGGATGCCATTATGGCATCTTAACTCTTGGGATTTCGTGTGCTTTATGACGGGAGTTCATGCCATGCAGGCCATTATAAACAACCAGACAAGTGTGTGAGTCGTGAGTCATAGTCTGACAAGCTGGAAGCACAAACACACAAATGACATGCTGACATGAGGTCGCAAAATTTGATTAAATAATACATAAATTGTGTTTTTGTGTCGTACTAAGATGGGCATGGCAGGATTGCTACAAGTTATATAAAGCATAGAGGCATGTTCTAGTTCAAATGGGGCTGCGGTAGCTCGGTGGTCAGTGCCGCGGTCTTGTAATCCTGAGGTAGTGGGTTCGGTCTCAGGTTGCATCAGGAAGGGCATCCGTCAAAAAACAAATTGACAAATCTTTCATGCATGTTAGCTCGCTGTGGTGACCCTTGAAGAAGGGAGCTGCCGAAAGTAACCTAATGTATATAGTTCAATCATTTTATTTCTATAGCACCTTTCATAAAAATCCAATGCAATTCAAAGTGCTTTACAGAGGAGGAAAAAAAGTATTCTATGTAAAAACCAAATCAAACTGATTTTTTTGTTTGTTTTTTATCTGCGTTTAAAAGTATACCACTCGGCCGACTGGTGGGGTTTAGATTGGACAGAGGTAGTAATCTAGCCTGACCAACAGCTCCCCTTGTGTGAATAGAGCACGCTCAGCTTCTCTGAAGCATCCAAGCCTTATTTTTGTGTTTTTAATAAAATTGCACATGACTGAACGTTTAGGGGTGGAGAATTTTTTACAGGGTAAAAATGGAAATGCTTACTTGATGTGGCAGCTCTGATGTGATATTAGGAAGCTCGTAAGTGGCTGTTATGTTTAAAATGAGTGTTTATGTAATTATTTTCAGATTGCCCAATATAGGTTTTATCCATTCAAAACAGTCAAATGTTTATGTAATTATTTTCAGATTGCCCAATATAGGTTTTATCCATTCAAAACAGTCAAATGTGTTCATAACTTCATTATTAGTAAGCCAGAGAGTTACCGGATCCTGTTCTGGCAGGTTCCGGCTCAAATTAAGCCCCTGGGGTTACGTTCTGAAAAATATACAAAAGAAAACCAGATCTGAATAGTGTGAATGCTTTATAAACATTCACGTTATTAAATCAATACAAAGCCACAAATTAATTAAAGATATTTGCACCATCTGCACACAAGGTCTACAGTACATCCTAATTACAGGTAGTCCCCGACTTACGAGCGAGTTCCGTACTTATGAGTTGCTCGTAAACCGGAAATTCGTACGTCGGAACACGAAGCACATGTTCTCGTAAGTCCGGATTTTCGCTCGTAAGTTGGAACGGTTTTGCTAGCGCGACTACAAACACTCGTTTTTCATCGAAAAACTGCTTATGAGTGCATAAAAATGATCGGAAACGTGTGTCCACATGTTTAGCTAACGAACTGTGGTGAAAAAACACAGAAAAACTCGGTATTTTTTGCGTTTTTTCCAAAAATTCGCCAGCTCGTAAGTCCGGAACCTCGCATGTAAGAGCGCTCGTAAGTCGGGGACTACCTGTACTCCCGGGCGCTTACATAGCTGCCCACTGCTTCACCTGGGTGCATCAGGTGCGATGGGTTAAATGCAGAGAACAAATTTTGCCATTGTATGGAAACATACTACAGTATGATGTCAATCTCAAACTTCCCTAGCCTTCCCTTATATTTTATCCTCTCAGATCCTCCGGCAGATCGTTCTACCGCCTCGGTGCTTAGCTACTAAAAGCAGAATCACCAAAAGTTCCTATTCTGCTCTGTGGAATAGCTAAAAGAGAGGAATAAGATGATTTCAAGGTACGTTCTGGTACATAAACCTAAACCATCTCTTATATATAGTCTGATACTCCGCCATGAAGGGCCTTGAAAATCAAATAATTTTAAAATCATTCATAATATTTACAGGTAGAACTCGACTAATTAGAGTTCTCCCTCTGGTCTTTGTCAGCACTCTTGCTGCTGAATTCTGAATTAATGGTACCTGATTTATTGCACTCATTAAAGACCAGAAAGGAGAGCGTTACAGTAGACCAGCCTGCTAGGCATAACGGTATACATCAGTCTCTCAGTGTTGCCCAACGACAGAAACACTCACCCTGAAAATATTTTAAATGATAAAAAGCTGGTTTTGTTTCTGACTTTATATAAGGTTTGACATTAAAAGCTGTCCAATATGACACCTAGATTTCTTTCCTACTTGGATGGCTTTATTCCACAGTGTCTCTCTTTCTCTCTCGAAGCCTTTGAACCGGTGATAAACACCTCAGTTTTGTCCTGGTTAAGCTTAAAAAAAATCTCTGCAACATCCATAATTTAATATCCAAAATACAGTGAGTTAGGAGACACTAACATAAAGCTGAGTGTCATCAGCATAACTGAAAAGTGCTGGGCCCTAGAATCCATCTTTGTGGTATGCCACAATTAATGTTGCAGTCTTTGGTTGAGTGATCATCAGTGTTAACGAACAACTTTCTCTCACAGAGATATGAACAAAACCAATTTAAAACTGTTCCAGGTAGGCCGATGTACTTGTTTCATCAATCTAAAAGAATGTTGTGATGGTGTAAAAAGCAGCACTCAGGTCAAGTCGTACTGGGTTGATTGATATGATAGTCAATGGATATGATAGTCAATTACAAGTCTCTTGTAAAAGAGTCTTCAAGAAAAAGTAACATGTTCTCGCTGTACCTCGATGCAATGACAATAAAGTTCATTCTGATTCTGATATTAGTTTGAGTAATATCTGCCAGAATTGATTTGAAAAACATTTTGTTTGCATCAAAACGTTTTGTGGACACCGTTAATTTAACATCAAACTCACATTCACAATCTTTTTATTTAAATAATTTACATGTTTAAATAATTTACAGTTTGCACTACTTCTTATATTTGCACTAATGTTTGTATTACATTACTGCCTATAGTCATACTACTGTTTACATTCACTGTTTACATTTATTACTACTGTTTACATTCATTACTACTGTTTACATTTATTACTACTGTTTACATTTACACTACTTTTTATATCTACACTACTGCTGATATATATATATATATTATTTTTTACTAGCCTTATTGCATATGCCACTTTACCTCTATACCAATATCAACTACCTCATACTGTGTACATAAACTTCATATGCTGCTTTGTCACTCTATTACAAATGTCAATGCCAGAACTTTCATTTTATTTTATAGATATACTTTTTACACTTTTATACTACTATGCAAAAAACTCAGGACAGTATTACACTTTTGTTATTTCATTTTATGCTTATGTTTATTAAATGTTTCAGTGTTTTAGTGTTTAAATGGTTACTGTTGCACCGAGGGACTGAGAGAAATGCAATTTCAATCCTGTGTATGTCCTGTACATATTGCAGTTTTGACAATAAAGTTGACTTTGACTTTGATGTTGTCATGGCACTGATGGCAGCAGTATATTTTTTTTAAACTCTTTTTGTAACTTGTGAACTGAAACAAAACAAGAAACAGATTAGCTGAGCAGCTAATGCTAGCTGTTAGCTTTATTAGCAGCCTTGCTAGCATTTCTGCTTATATAAGCTCAGCTTTCTCTCTGCTTTAAGAGCTTTTTTGTTTATTAAAAATAGTTATTTTAAATCCAAATAGATATTTGAATGTTTAATAATCAAATAGACCCAAAACTGCAGGAACAAAGGAAAAGCCTGTTCAAAGGAAAATGTCATGAACATTAGGACTTTTTCTTTAGATATTTCGCCGTTTTTTAAAAAGAATGCACCCAGGATGTGCCTTTACGTTTTCTTACGTTTAGTTTCGTAAAACTTCCACACCAAAACCTGTAAGGTTGGTGCTTTTCTTTGACCTTTTTCCTCCTCTCCAGTCTTTGGTTTTTCTGAATATCGGCTCACGTTTTTTCCAAAATGGTTTATAAATACGGAAAACGGGGTGTGAGTGTCACTGTTTCCCATCGAAGATGCCAGGTTTATATTTACTTCTACAATTATTATACAGAGACAGAATGTGGCTAGTTGGGAGTGTTTGATCCAAAAATAGTCTTATTTAGAAGCGCTTGATGGAAACACGAACTCAGGCTGAAGTCTTTGCCCACACTCGTGTGTTCACAGCTACGTTTCTGTTCCACATCCCGGCCCTCGTACTTCCTGTGTGACTGAAATATGAAAGGATTTATTTGTAACTCAGACGTCGGCGCGCTAACTGGAAACAGAGGTGCTGAATCAGCCGGGGAGGCTTGGTTGATTTTAGGCTGTGTGATTAATCTGCCCTTTTATTTAGTTCAGTAAACGCCCCAGAGGTGGGAAAGCAAAAAACTGACACTAAAGAAAAATGAGAATGAACGCATGTTGGTAACTCAAACATCAACGAGTTACGGTTGTTGTAAAGCACTCAATGTTCAGAGACCACTTGTCTTGCCTGGATCATAAAACGTTAGTCCGTCTCAGAGGCGGTTTAGTGTGAACCAAACGAGCAGCAGGGCTCAGTCATTGTCGCGCAACCTGAATTAAGGAGGATTTAACCAAGGAGACGTAACATCATCTCATCTGACGCTTTTGTTCTGTCCGTTTTGTACGACTGGGAACTGCCTAGTATAAGGCAGCTATTATTATCCACCTGACAAAGGTTTCTTAACTTTATATCTTACTCTTCCATCAATGTTAATGTGGCTCGAACTGCAACGTGCACCCTCACAAATGTTATATTTTATTGGCTTTTCAAGTTACCACGGCGACGTAATTTGCCAACAAAGATGACATTTTTATTTGTAATTTTTCATAGATTCCGATTGCGAATCAAATATCCAAGATGGCCACCTGAGATTTTTTTAATTTTTTTATTTCCCATTTATTTATACAGGTAGTCTCATTGAGTCACGAGAACTCATTTTCAAGAGAGGTCTGTTTGAGAGCAGATGGTGGGGGTTAAAGGCCTTGCTCAAGGGCCCAGTGTGGGGCAGATGAGGGCGGAGGCAATCGGCTTTATCGTTTCTTTGTCTCTCTTCTGAAGACACTCGATGATCAAAGGTCCAACTCCGGTGCTCTTCACTGACTCCTTTTCCCTTTTCTCTTTAAAATCTGTTTTAACTGTCCAAAATTGCGTTTTTGGATCGTTAAAAGCAACTACCGTAAGTTGAGAAGCTAAGCTACGAGCTAAGCTAACAGGTTGACCTCTGGAAAAAAACCTCTGTCTTGTCAAAGCTCCAAAATTCACGGTTGAAACCTGTTCCTTTGTGTAAAAACGTGCTTTTCTCAGCACAAAGTACGGTAGCTGAGAACTTGTTTTTTTATTTTTTTTATTAAAAGTTTGTGTGAAAATGCTATGCTAAAGAGCTCAAACCACCGAGTGTCCGCCATTTTGAGAACCGAAAAACAGGAAAGAGAGACCGCCCATGTCACGTCAAGGGGCCTCCCTCCCATTTTTCTTAGAGACACGCTGCTTGCTCCCTCACTATTCATGGGCGTGGCCAGAATTTTATGAGGGGCGGTTAGTTTAAATAAGAAAGTGACCAAGCTAAACTAACATGCCTGGATAGGTCAATGGAAAAAGCGTTCGCCTTCCGTCCCAAACCTTATGGGTTCAATTCCCGCATGGTACAACTTTTTTTTTCTTTTATTCATTCCAGATTAAAAAAACATATCTGCCCCTTCTCAAACTAATTTTTATTTTCAAACACTCTTTTATTGGATAAAAAAAGAAGAATGTGTTAACCACAGGCATATTAACTCCTTTTTTTTATCCAATAAAAGACAAACGTAAAATTAGTTGTTTGAATCGAGTGTTTGGGAAAAAAAAGTGTAGCCCCTGGTTTCTTTTTAAAAACATAAAAAGAAAAGAAAAACCCAGGCATTTAAGGCCTTTTAACATTTGCAAAATTTTTACAAGGTTGGTTGGATGTATACAGAAAATATAAGTGAGAAGCTTGTATTATTGTTCTTGTATATTTTTAAAACTGAGTGATTATACATGCGGGGAGCGGTTACTGTTGTAACGAGAGAAATATATGAAAGCTGAAGCTTTTCTCGAGGAGACTTGTTTACTTAAACAAGTGTATTATTGTTTAATCATTTACCTCATTATTTTAAAGACTGTATTGAACGTCCTATCTACGAAAGTCGTGTGGTTAACGAGAGACAAGTGAACGCAACATGGAGAAAAACGGGACAGGGGGTTGATGGGAAGAAGAAGAAAGGAGAGGCGGGAAAAAGGAGAAAGAAAAAGAACGGATGGAGATGGTTGCTAAGGCGACAGATCTTGAGGTGGGAGAAAAAGTGGACTGTTTTAGTCACAAGTAAACCTATACAGTGTATAGGAAACCTGCAGACGTGTCTGAGGGAAGAAAGGCAGAGGAGAACTGCTTCTGATCCGAGGACTGCTGTTGCTGATCCAAAGTGGCCAGAGAAAAGCGTCAACATGGCGACGCTGCTCCAGTGAGACTAAAAAGTAGTCCTGCAAATCAGGTGGCTGAGTTCTAAAAGAAATTGGACTCACAAAGCAACTTTGACGACGGAGAGGACCTACTGAGGAGCGCAGGTCGGTCGGTGTTGGTTGTTTAAACGGGGGAGAAGAGGATTTCCACGACGACAGCGCACCCTAGCTTCATCAGGCCTGCAACGCAAGCATATTACCGGTACCGGGTTGTGTTGGTGTGTGTGTGAGTGCGAGTGGGGCCCGTGTGTGATGTGTTTAGAACTGTACAGTTACGTTAAATTTATGGAGTTCTGTTAGTGACAAAAATTGAATTCTGGTTATATTACAACAATGGTTAAGAGAAAGGAGCTTTAATAAAAAACAAAAACACAAAGTTAAAGTGAGAAAAAGTGCTTTACAGTATTGGTTTTATTTTATTTTGGGAACATGTCAAATGAGAATTAAAGACCATACTTTATTGTTGTTTTACATCATTTTGGGGTATTGTGCAGCTTCATGTGGTGGAAGAGTTATTTTTCTAAGTTCTTATTAAAAGAAACTGTTCAGTTAGTTGGTTGTCTGGAGTGATTTATGGTACATTAAAGGTGTGTATGGTAAATTAGGTGAGTAAGGATTTACTCAACATAGGTAAACCTGCGTGGTATCTACCAGAACTTAACGAACCCAAATAGCCACCCCACCAGTGAGTTTAAGTTCTTGCCCCAGTTACTGGCGTACAGAGCAGTGGGGTGCTACATAATAAAATGGAGGCACCGCTGGGATATATTTAATTTTATTTGCATAAAAACAGAATTATACCCAGACAACCAGCTTCTAGACAAAAAAATAAGGCACTTTTTCAACACGTTTTCATTAGTGGTTAGTCGTGCTTTATTTTGGTGAAAAATCAGGATGGCTCAGTTACTGCATTGGTGTAAGGGAGAGGGAATTAATCCATTACATGCAGTTTTGGTTAAAAATATCCATGAAGACACTGAAGTTAGTGTGATAGAAGACACTTTGCAGACCATCAAAGCTCTTGGACGTGTTAGAGTTAGAGGGAGAATGTATGATCCTGTGTCGCAAAGCCTGACAGTTCTTTGTGAGTGTAGGGAAACAGTAAATGATAAAGCCATTCCTGCAGATGTAACACCAGAAGGTAGTGATTCTCGCTGGAGGATCATTGGGCCATCAGGGGTG
Source organism: Garcialebias charrua (assembly GCA_038048925.1). Lineage (NCBI taxonomy): Eukaryota > Metazoa > Chordata > Actinopteri > Cyprinodontiformes > Rivulidae > Garcialebias > Garcialebias charrua. The sequence continues at coordinate 509 of JBBPBX010109983.1, read as the reverse complement.
CAAGAAGAGAATGCAGCTAAAATGGGGACATGTTCTCTACAATCACCAGAGCTAGAAATGAGCCAAAATTCACTTTTCCAAGCATCTAGTCCAGAGGCTATAATCAGAGCAGTCGGTGATGTCTTGCAGCTCAATTCAAGACACACTAGTGACCATGGCAGCTACAGACGACTTCGAACTTTTTCCGGTGTGCTTCCCACACCTCAAGGGGAAGAACACTTGGAGAACTGGCTGGAGCAAGCTAGATTGATGATTGAGGAGTCTGACAAGCCGGACAGAGAAAAAAAGATGAGGATAATGGAGAGTGTAAAAGGTCCTGCCATGGAAATCCTTCAAGCTGTGAGATTTAACAACCCTGATGCAACGCCCACAGAATATTTAAATGTCCTTGAAAACACCTTTGGCACAACCGAGACTGGCGAAGAGCTCTACTTTGCTTTCAGGATGATGGGCCAACATCCAGCTGAGAAGCTCTCAGAGTTTCTCAGGAGAATGGAAAGAGTTCTAAA
>JBBPBX010109981.1:0-10934 GCA_038048925.1 Garcialebias charrua | reverse complement strand
AACCGGGACAACAGACAAAAACGTGCCTGATGAACCAAGTTCACGTCTTGACTTGACGTCACCCGACCAAGTGGTACGGGGAATGATCCGTTCATGTCCAGACTTTATTTGTAGCATGGTACAAAAAGCTGGTAACTCTGTTGCATGCACAAATCATGTTTTTCCTGCTGTGGGTGACATAAAATCAAACATGTCGTTACACTTAAGCACGAATAAAGCTAAAAAAAACAGTTCCTCTCTGTTTTATTGACTCAAAAAAAAAGCAAAAAACACAAGTAACTTCAGCAGAACAGGGAAAAGGAACTGCAGGCTGCCGCCGCGCCGTTTCGATCACTCGAATCGTGCCGTTTCCCGGTTCGCCGTGACTCCATGCGTCTCCTCATAGACTTTGAATTAGGGATGTGCCGATCGATCGGAAACCGATCAATCGTCACCGATAATCATTAAAGCGGATGTGATCGGCTTTTGCCTTCAATTACCGATCACAGAGCCTGTGATGCGAAGTTTGCTAACTGCAAAACGTGCGACGAAAAAGTACCTCGTGGAAGAATTTCAACGAAGTCCTTCAACACAACAAACCTAATTCGTCATTAAAATGTTTTAATACGTTTTAATAACTTACCAAAAGCCGTCTGCCAGCGCCGCCATAAGCAACACCTGTTAGCATGTAGCTCCACCGAGTAGCTCCACCGAGTCCGCTCCGCTGCGCAGTTACGGGCAGTCCAGTTTAGCTGCGGCTTCAAAAAGGCTGTCGGCTTTGTTATTCCAAGTTAGCTGGGTGTCCCCCGATATCTTCTGCTTCCAGTCCGACATCGAGGCGAGCTCCAGGAACCTCTGATCGCACAAAGCCGGCTGTCTGCTGCAGGTCCGGTTTAGCATGTTAGCCTTAGCTCATACCATGAGCTGCTGGTCTCGCGCGGTGCTGTGTGAGCGCTCGGCGGAGATCGCGGCTGCTGCTCCAGTCCTGAGACATTCACAGAGTTCAGGGAGTGTTTCCAGTTAATTTATCCGTATGAGGCATCCTCTTATGGGAGAAACAGTCCTCCAAAAGCCGACTGCCGAGTGTGGAGGCGGTATTTCCTGGTTCTTCTTCTTCTTCTATAGAGTTTAATGGCGGTTGGCGAACTCATATTAAGCGCATTACCGCCACCTGGTTCCCGCAGGAAGTTGTTCAAAAAAGCACGAAATTATTTAAAAAAAATAATAATAATGATACTTTACGTATTTATAAAGCCATTTGTAAAAACAGCCAACAGTGCAGCTTTAAGTAGCAAATGGGGTATTTTAGTTTTTTATATGAAGTAATAGATGTGTTTTTTTTAAAACAATAAAATACCTTTTTTTTATTTATTGAAAGTTAGTAATGTAAACATTTTTCTTTGATAATGCAGTTGATAATTACTTTTATTTACTTTGTTCTCTGAAATAAATTAGTAAAAATATGTTTTTGTCTGAATTATGGTGATTTTATGGTTCTAGCCAGAAGCAGCACTCATAAATTACAGGTAAGCCATTTGATCGGTGATCGGTGATCGGTTTGTGTGATCGGCTCACATATAGGCAATCGGTTTTTTGATCGGTATCGGTGATCGTCACACATAGGTGATCGGTATCGGTATCGGTTTCAAAAAACCTGATCGGCACATCCTTACTTTGAATGTAAACCGGCCGCTTCAGCCGCCCGACACCGGGGCAGTGGGTACCAGGCATTAAACAGTATCCCCCCAACGGGTGAAACACAGACCCTGGCCGGTTTGTCTGGTTCCAACGCTCTGTTAAGACCAAGGACCAGTAAACTGGTACCCATCCAAGAAAAAAATTGGGGTCAGAAGATCTGCTCGTTTACAAAACTCGCAGCTTCTTAGTTTCATGACCCAAAACAAGGAGAGAGAAAACAGACATTCTACTCCTTTTCTGTCTAATAAAGACGACAGGTTGCATCTGCCCTCGATCGTTCTCGATCAGAGCAGCCTGGTAGCACGTCAACAAAAAGGCCTTCTCCCAAACTTGGTTGACCTCCAAGGGGTCACGGCTTCCAAGGCCCCTGGAGGGGAACTGGACGCACCAACTGCTCTTCTTCAGGGTCAAACTATGTCACCAGAAGAAGTAGCCTCACCGCATAGGCCGAGAACTGTTAAAAATTTCAGCTTGTTGGTGGAAAAGAACAAGCTGATGGCGTCAGGCCTGTTGGAAAATGTGGTGAAAACCATACAAAATGCTCGTGCTGTATCAACACAGTCTCTCTACACACGGAAGTGGCGTATTTTTGAAGCTTGGTGCACAGAAAGAAATATTATTTCTTACTCATGCGACCTGGCTCAGATCATGACTTTCCTTCGACTTACTGGAAAAAGGTCGTTCTTTCTCAACGATTAAAGATTTCCTATCAGCTATTTCAGCCTGTCACGCAGGCTGGGGACACAGGACACCTGGCGCATATCCAATCATAATAAGATTTATGAAGGGCGTGCTTAGGACAAAACCACCCAGCAGGATCCTGACCCTGGTTGGGACCTTAGCCTGGTCTTGGGGGCTCTCTGTGATCTTCCATTTGAGCCACTGAGTGAGGTTAAGATAGACTTGTTATCTTATAAAACCGCTCTACTCTTGGCACTTTGCTCGGCGAAACGGGTGGGTGACCTCCATGCATTGTCTGTACACCTAATGTGTACCAGATTCGTCCCTGACGGGTCAAAGGTCACCCTAAGGCCTAATCCCGCATATACCCCCAAGGTCTTGACTCTAAATCACAGAAGTCTGGACTTTGATCTCTCTTTTTTTCCACCTGCTCCTGTCCTCACTCAGGAACAGGAAAGGCTGAAGGATCTCTGCCCCGTGAGAGCTTTACGCACTTACATGCAGAGAACAGCCGAATAGAGAAAAACAAATCAACTCTTCGTGTGCTTTGAAGCACCTGCTACCGGAAAGACCCTGTCAAAACAACGCCTTTCACATTGGGTGACTGAGGCCATTAAAAGGGCGTACAGTAGCAAAGTCAACAGGTGCCCTCTGAAGTGCACGCTCACTCCACTCGGGGCTTGGCCACTTCCTGGTCATTGTTCAAGGGCATACCAGTTGCAGACATCTGTGCTGCTGTGAACTGGAGCTCATTAAACACTTTTGCAAAGCATTACAGTTTGGATGTTACTGCGTGTGACGTCACTCAGGCTGTCCTTTCTAACACACAGTAGAAAGTAGCCTTGAGATGCCTGCTGGTCAAGGGCAGACGTTCACACTAGCATGCATTTTACTGAGCATTTCAAGGGCGTGAATGAATTACGTTCCCATAGCAAGAGTATGTTGCACCGAGAGACTGACTGATAAGGGAACTGAAAGTTATGCACCATAACTCATGTTCCCTGAAGGAAGGGAACGAGGTGCAACATATCTGGCCCTTTTCAATGCTGAAAGCTTGGTGAAGTGCAATTTTGGAGAAAGATGGATGGGCGTCAGTCGCTTAAATACCCAGAGGGCGGGGCCTCTGGTGCGACGTTGACACCCTAGCCGTAAAGGCGTGATTGTATTCCTTCAGGTAATCGCGCGGGGCGCAATTCCCATAGAAAGTATGTTGCACCTCGTTCCCTGCCTTCAGGGAACATGAGTTATGGTGCATAACTTTCAGTTTCTGATCTTACCAAATGAAACTTCTACTTTATTTTACTCATCCCAGCAGGATCACGTGCGCCTTTTGCCGGAGAAACCTTTTAGCATTTAAGAGAGAGATAAGAGATAAGAGATTTTTTATTAACATTGCACCAGTAAACCAATACAACGTGATCATGTAAACACAGTAATCCAAGGTCAGAGAATGTTAAGCTGCAGCAATTCAAAACACGCATGTTCAAAACACGCATGTTCGTCAGCGCGGCCATCTCTCATCCATCATGGATGAAGAGCAAAACAGATATGGAAAAAGGAAAAGCACAGTAGGTATCATTTGTGATATTCAAAAAAAGAATTTATCAAAGATTGCCTGAGGACACTCCATGATAAAGTCTCAAAAACTCTATCAGCGAAAGCACAGTCACACGAGACATTGTTGCAGTTTTGACGACAGGCAAGGAGATATATAGTCTGTGAGTAACTTCAAAGAACACAGTTCAGCAGTTGTTCAGCTGGGCGTTATCCGAGCCACACACAGAGATCTCTGGGGGGGGAGGTCAGCAAGGGCACTTCAGCTCTACGCTCCAGGAGAAAGTTTCCAAACAGGCCTCTTTTCAAGGACGTGTGCAGAAACCAGATTAGATAGTCTTTTTGTTTATTCCAATTCAGACCACAGTGTTCTTTTTCACTGCAGCCTTCCAAGTCCAGACGCTGTTTCAGGGCCAAAATTCCAAATCATATGAGGTTCCGGTCTATGAACCCCCATCCGTGCCCAGTTGGGACCCAGGCGGCTGTAAACGAGTTCCAAAACGCCCAGCAAGTCCCCGGTAGTCCACCGACGCACCCAACGTGCGATTGAGCTCATACAACAGCTGGGATGAGTTGCTCACGGCCCGGATCAGAGAATCATGCTGATCAGGGAGTTTCGCCAGCGCGCTGATAGCCGCCGAAGCCCTTCTCAGCTTCAGGTAGCAGACAGTCCCTCCGATGCCAAAAAAAGAGCAGCTGCTACTAAAAGTCCAATAATCCACAAATCTTCCACGTCTTCGACACTCAAGACGGTTAAACACATAGGCTGCCACTGTCCCCACGAATCCATCATGTATCCAGCCGCGTGTTAAGCTAGCTGTGGCTGCATATTGTTGCTAAATATTAAATAACAAAATAGATTTTTGTGACAATTTTCAGCTATTTTAAAATACAATCACAAACGTGCCTAAATCCTACTCCTTTATCTAATAATTTTCACCAATATCTCATTTTATTGGGATGCTTTATGAAGCAGAAAATTTATCAATGATTAAAAAGTAATGACATGCATATATGTCCGGTTTACAGAAACATAAAATGATAACACTCTTTTTGCACGTATTAGGATACCAAGAAAACATTAAGACTAATGTAGTGGCTTGACCAATATGAGCTTTTCTATGGCCGATACTGGGACTGATCACTAGAAATCAGGGCAGCCAAAACACATAAACAATTCTTTTTTTCTTTGGTTAACATGTACAGTATTTTAATTTAACAAAATATAGCAACAATTGCTAAACTTAAACACAGGGCGGCACGGTGGCTCAGTTGGTAGAGCTGCTGCCTCTGCAAAGTTTTGATTTTTATTTTTTTAATGACACATTTACAGTTCTGCAACAGTTTAGTGTTGCAGAGTTAAAACTGCTTCAGTTCCAGTTTTCAGAAAGCTGTACGTATGTGTCGTCCCCGACATGTTGACATCCATAAAATCCTGCTGCTGTTAGTGTCCTCTGTATTTTCTGCAAACTGAACTTCACAGAGTTTGTGGCGAGTTAATCGTAAGCCCTAAAAAACAGTGCTGCGTACAGTTTCATTACACCTATGCCCTTTGGATAGAAATACTCTATTTTCTTCTAATTCGAGATAAAAACATTGGTCCCCAGGTCTTGCCTGGCTGAGGAACCACTAGAATTCCCAGTCTGCTGCTCAGTGGCAACAGGGATGGGTTTGTATGTGGCTGTCCACGGGCAAGATGAGGACTAAACGTGAAGTATTTTGATAAAGGAATGGCAATCTCCTCCCACAGATCTTCGAGTTCAGCTTCAGGAAAGTCGTTCAGCACCGTCTCAACAACAGCACGGTTCTCAAAGCTCGACAGTGTGCAGGTTGAATAAACCACAACACCCCCTCGACGCACTGCAGATAGTGCAGACCTACAGGGAGCAAGTAAACACAGCACTTTATGAAAAGAGTCTTTAAAATGACACTGCATTGATTTTACACATGGCACAGCTTCCATTTGACTCTTAGCTGCTCTGAAGCCGTTAAACAGCTGAAATTATGCTAAAATCTGACAAAACCAAATGTAACATCATCTAAACACACAAGAATGGACGGTACAGTATTTTAATATAATTGTTGTAAACGAAGGAGGAAAATGTCAATTATCTAAGCCAAATTAATATAATTTTTTATTTTATTGTTTGGTGAAGGATTTACCTAAGGAGCTGAGCCTGTAGCACAGGCAGCCTGGCTCTGTCCTTCAGTCTCTGTTCCCCCAGCTGCTGAGAGCCAGAGTACAGCCAGCTTCTGTCATTAGAACAAGGAGCATCAACCAAAACCTGCGAAACACACCGAATGGAATGTGAGTAAATAAGAACAATTCAGAGTTATGGAGAAGTTAAAGTCAACAGAGAAAACAGGGAAAATATTTTTTAAACCCTCAGTCACAGTAGCAGCAGGTTAAATAAAGAATGAAAACTGATTGTTGGCAGTAATTTTTTTTATCTGTACACAAAAGTAACCCAGACAAGCAAAAAACTTGTATAACCTTGATTTGTGACCTTGAAGCTGGAGGGATGAAAAGTGTATGTGACAATTTGTCAGAAGTTATGTGTGAGACAAGAGAAGGATTATAGACGGACAGACAAATGGGGACTACAGTAGTCCCTCGCTACTTCGTGGTTCGCTTTTCGTGGTTTTTCAAAATAAGAGTGGACATAACTGGTTGATTAATGGATGAGCCATAGGTTGTTTATTTAAAATAAATGATTTTTAAATGATTTTGCAGCATGGGCGCAGCCCACAAGTGCAGGGGAAGCTCCCTCCTGCAGCTGATCAGCTGGTCTTCTCTGCTGTGCACACATTTCTCCTCCATCGGCTTTGTGAAGGTTAACCCTTTGCTGTCCAGATGCACCCAACGACTTTTGTCTTCCAACTTAAAATGCAAAGTACGTTGCATCGTAAAATCGTCATATTCACAAAATATGAGTTAAAATGTATTTTAAATTATTTTAGAACTTATATGTTCAGTTGTTTCAGTGTAGTTGATCAAGAAGTACACTTCTGATCTATGCTGCGATGATGTCCTGCTGCACTTCTCTTCTCTACATTTTAAATTTAAACACTAACATTTTAAATAAACAATCCATTCTGCAAGGATTGTTTATTTAAAATGTTACAGTGTTTAAATTTTAATTGTGGAGAAAGATTGGGAGTAACAGGAGTGTGATTGCAGCCTGGCGCATGTCATGACAAAGTTTACGGAACTTGGACTACTCTGTCCCTACTTGGTGGTTTTTCACTTATCGCAAGTAGGCGTGGTCCCTAAGACCCGTGAAAAACGAGGAACTACTGCATACCATAATACGTCCAACTTCGACGGGCCTGTAAAAATTGTTTGCGGGCCAATCCTTGAGTTTTTCGTTTTACCTGGAGAACAGTTTTATTGTTTTGGGCTCTGTGACAAGATGTTGTATCACCCTAAATATTGACTGACTCAGCATTCCAGGTCATACTTTCAATCGAGTGAAGCCTAAGAAATTTCTCCTGGTCCTTCACTTCACGTACCGTCCAATGATTTTTGCTAAGATGGCCGCGCTCGCCGGTGCAGCAGCTTCACAGGCTCCCGGTGAAAACCCAGTTTTTATTAGTTTTGAAATCGGCTCCAAGCCCGATTCCATGCGCTTTAAGCATGCAAATTATAGCCAAACCAAATTTATGATAGTAGTATTAATGAATAGTCCCAACTGAAAAATAGAAGCTACACCTCCACCTCGACCAGTTTTTCTAGGAACATGAACATTTAAATAAGATGGAGTGGATTCATTTATACTAACAAAATCTTCCTGTTGTCGCCAGGTTTCTGTCAGACAGAATAAATCAATGTGATGATCAGTTATCAGGTCATTGACTAACAGGGATTTAGAGGAAAGAGATCTGATGTTCAATAGTCCACATTTAATGATTTTATTTGTTTGTTCTGGTAAAGTATGGTAGTTGTGTTAATACGATTTTTATGGTTAATATTTTTAGAGCTGATTGCTTGTTTATTTGATTTGGCCAGTTGGTCCCTCAACAGTACAGTATTGATAACATTTCTTTAAAGAGAAGACAGGCTGTAGGTGAGCCGATTTGCTCTGTTGGCATGCACACAGCTGGATATCTCATCGACTTGAAGACTTGATGAAGAGTCCATCTCTGCTGTCATCTGTGGATCTAAAGGACGCATATTTAATTGGATTTACAATAACTGGTTCCTGCTTTTTGGATTAAGCTGGTTGCTGGTTTTATCTACAATCAAGGAAGTCGTCTGCTGCAAATAGGCTATATGCCACGGACTTCCGTTCCAGCACTTCCGCATTCATTACACATGCGGCGCACTTCCGGTTTGCAGTCAACACGGTGTTAGCGATGGCGTTCTTCACGAGATCTCTGCAGGACTTGCCGACAGTCACTGTTAATAATGTCTACAGAATAATTCAGACCTTCTCTAAAGCGCCCACATCTAAGAGGGATAAAGGATTTAAGCTTTGTGTCCAACTACATAAATAAATATGAAGGTAAGTCGGTATTTGTTTTCAGTTCACCAAACTGCCTCATGTAGGCTAACACAGCTAACATAGTTAGCCTCGCTAATCTGTTGAGTAAACGTGTTTTGTCTGTACAATGTTTTCTTATTAACACAAATGTTAGTTTCAACAAGGAGGCAGGAGAAGTCACAGTTAGGGCTGAGTGTTTACAGTCCATGAGGAAGAGCCAGAAGCCCCACTGTTTGAGTCAAAGCCACCTGACAGTTCAGTTTCAAACAAGGAGGCAGGAGATTTAGAGCAGATTTAGAAACAAAAGTTATTTTAATTCAAGTTTGTGTACAAAAGTTGAGCTGAAGTCAAACCTGTTAAATCACTGTTTGTAGCAGGCCTTAATAAGAGATGTTTTCTTTCACTGCACAGGACACGGCAGGTGTTGGTGATGATGAGGGAACCCCTGGTCCATCCTAGATGTTTGTGAGACGTGGGAAGACACCACCGCTACAGCTCAAACATGAGGGAAGCAGTGAGGAGCTGAGATTGGATCCAAACAACAACAAACAAGTTGTTCCACTGAGGCACTGTAATCTGACTGATTACATGTTTTTAAATCTCCAAAAGCAGTCGAGGAAGCTGGGAGTTAGTCAGAAGATGTAATAATAATAATATAATTTAAACAGTGTTTAAATATTGTGCCTCATTTAGCTTGACTCATACGTTTTGTACAGTAATGTAACATTATCATCAAATTTCTTTTTAATAAAATGGCTAAAACGACTCTAAGCCTGTCTTAAACCAAAATACAGTACACATTTTTTTTGGGTGATAATACATCAATGAAGACAAAAGTCAGAATGTTTTGAACATTTTATTTTCTTACAAGTAGTAAGTAGTGTGACTGTAGTGTCAGGGTAGTCCTTGAAGTCTGCAGGTAGATTTTTATGTATCTGCTCTTCAGGTAGAGCCGAGTACTGTCAATAAAAAGTTGCTGTGAAAATCCGTCTGACCGTGGACTGATGGACACCGTATGGGTCAGCAAGGTCCCGTTGCTTTGATCCAAGGTCAAGGTCATTTAAGAACAGGAAGAACTCAACGGGCTGCAGGGTATGAGTTGACGGGGTGGTGTGGTTAAATAATCAATAAATAACACTGAACAACTGGTAATAACTAATAATTAAATCTCAATGTCACTACAGTACTTGTGCAATAACCTGTCACACAACCTGTGTAATGTTGATTATGTGCATACATATATATGCACAAAGTTTTAAATATATATATATACTGTATATATATATATACACATATATATAATAATATATTATATATACTGTATGTGTATATATTTATATATATATATTTAAAACTTTATGTGCATGTTAGCTTATATTACTAGCTTGAAATACTTGCAGTAGTTCATTCAAATTCATCCTGCTGCATTGTTATATCCGTCTCTCTTCAGGACTTTGTGAATATTATAATTACTTTTTCACTGTGCATGCTTTTAGTATACATACAGTAGTTTGTTCTTTGATTTTTAGCAAGTCAAATCTGCTCTTCTCATCCTGAGCACTTCATTGTACTGTTAACTCTGTGTTAACCTGTATAAGACAAATAAACACAAGTTGAACTTGATGGGGAGTTCCTCTCAGTTCTTGGTGAACACCGACCATGAATGGCAGAGCAGAGCAGTCATGGGCCAGAAACACATCAGGAGGTCAGATGATGCAAACCTGGAAAAAAAAAACAAGTGTTCATATTTACCTACAAGTAAAAAACCAAACGGAGAACTATGAGAGTTATGCTTTAAAATAAATTAATTACATCTCAGGAAATTAAATGTTTAATTGGAGTGAAACAGTTCTGGTTTCATATTAAAGGAAACAGCAGAGAATATTTCAGAGGTGTAACAGCTCTGAAGTTACTAGGAGTTTACAAACATATTTACAGATTAGAAAACATATGTTAAAATCTGAATATTATTTTAAAAGTATGTAGTTACAAACTTTTATTAAATCACTCATCATGACTCCAACATTAAATCTACAAGTGCAGGATGTGGAGTCGAGTGATAATCGTGTTTCTTCACTGCGGTGTTTCTTACTGAGCTGCAGCAGCTGTTGTTGTGTTCTCCTCCTCCTCGCTGTCCTCTCTACTGCTTCTCTCCCAAAGCCCCGGTCATGGAAGTGGAAGGGATCTATTCCACTGGAACAATGCAGGTACAGCTCCTTTTTAACCACTGTTTGATGCTGGCTCTTGAATATTCTGAGGTTTAAAACGCCGGCTACAACCGAGTGTTAGCTTTAAGGCTAACTCGGTTAGCCACGAACTCTGGCATTAAAATATAAAAAACTAAGCGCTCTATTGTACCTGCTATTCACTGGACACAACGGCACACAACAATTCTCTCTTGTTGTACCAGTAGCTCGCAGATAATTTACCTTTTGTGTCTTTTACATGGTCTAGTTCTAGAAGCTACCGCTAACAACAACAGTAGTAGATGAGAGCCGGAAGTGAAGCGCATGGATCATATTTTAACGGAAGTACGTC
>JBBPBX010109978.1:0-10935 GCA_038048925.1 Garcialebias charrua | reverse complement strand
AAAGATTTAGCTCTCACCTTCAGATCCAAGACCATAGAAAAATGGGCAGCACAAGATGTTCAGGAAGTGTTGGATGAGTATCATATGGAAAAGGGACTGCGGTCTGCTGAGAAAGAAAGCAGGATCAGTGTGAACCGAGTGGAGGTGGACTGCACGCCACGGTGCCCACATCTGCGCATAGGCAAGAACTGCAACAATGTGTAGCCTCAGACAATTCCACTATGGAAAGACTGATTAGCATGTTGGAGAAAATGCTACTTCAAACCCAGTCCGACTCCCAGTCTAGCAGAAGGCAACCTGTTAAAAGCTGTTCGCTGAATATTAAAGGACTGAATGACATACCATGTTCTGTATGTAGGGGTGTAACGATACACAAAACTCACGAGACGAGACGAGAAAATCACAGATCTCGCGAGAACGAGACGAGATTTTAACATTAGTTCAAGAAAACTTCAAAGATCGGTTTTATGCCGCAAAAAGGCTTTTATTCTGTTTTAACATGTATTACAAACCCAACTGATGTCTTCATTTTACTGATTGAATCTCCTTAGACCTTAGAACGTTCAACTTTGTTAAAAAAAATAGATATTCACGCAGGACTTTCCAAAAATTGAACATAAATATCCGCATCAGCGCTGAATCTGCAGCCGTCACTCACCAGTGTTGCCAGATTGGGCGGTTCACCGCGATTTTCCTTCTGACTTTTGCGGGTAAAGAGTGCTTTGGGTGGGTGGGACTCTATCTGGCAACACCGGTCACACCGGTGTTTACACGCGTGTCTTTACATTCGGGGCAGCGTCGGCAGCGCCGGGACCCTCCATCAATGTAGAGGCGTCTGCGGCACCGGGACCCTCCATCAGTAGTTGGGGCGTCTTCTATAGCAACTTCATCCGGCGAAGCCATGCTGTCCGTGACGCTGACTTGCTAGGGGCTCTGCTAGCGCTAGCATTAGCATCTCGCGAGACAACGTTACCTCTCAACGAGAGATATCGCGGGAGTTTAATATCGCGAGATCTCATACAACGAGATCTTGTTACATGCCTATCTGTGTGTAATGATAATTCCCACACTGCACGTACGCACTGCCGCCAGAATAATCTGTGCTTCTTCTGTCATCTTCCCGGCCATTCAAGTTGAAACTGCCGTCAGAGAGAGCAGCTACCTTCCCATAGCCAGCCGGAAAACTGAAAGATCTGCGTGGAGGGGAGGACAGCGCAGATCGTCTTAGTGACACTCCCACCTTGGATTCTTCTGATGACTGTGAGACATTGTACATTGATTACAGCAGCAAAATTCCACCACAAAAGACACTGATTGTGCAAGCCCCTCAGAGACTTTCTAAGACTGACAGCTTGTTCTACACAGATGTCACTGTTGGAAGCAAACATTCCCTCAAAGCCTTGGTTGACAGTGGATCAATGGCATGCACCATCAGTGAGGAAGCTGAAGCAAAACTTTCAAGTTATCTCACGAACCTGGATAAGAAACCACTGCTGATCTTGTGATTGTTGGATGTGGAGGTCTTGTCGTCACACCCTCTGCATTGTATGAACTCACTGTAACAGTTTTTGGTTTTAATGTCATAATCCCTGCTTTAGTGGTTCCGGGCCAAACTGATCAAATGATACTGGGCAAGAATGCTATCAGATGGCTGATTTCACAAATGAAAATCTCCTTTGATGAGACAACTGACTGTTCCTCTCAGGGAGACATTCACAAAGACAATTTGACCTGTTTAATGTCTCTGCTGTCAGATTCGATGTCAGATGCCTCGGACATGAAACCCATCAAAGTGGGCACAGCCAAACTCAAAAGGTCTGTTACTCTCCAGCCCCTAACTGAACATTTAGTTTAGGCCAAACTGCCTACGTCTGATGTTTCTTTAGTTGGATGTTCAGTCATCATTGAACCAACTCAGTCCAAATGCAGACCCAGACAAATTCTAGTGGGGAGAGTTGTGGCGTCATTGTATGGTGATGGTTGTGTTCCTGTCAAGATTGTAAATCCAACTGAAAAACCCCTCACTCTGAGAAGAAATGCAAAAGTTGCTGATGTGTCCACTTGTGTTTCTGTACATGACTTCACCAAACCTGAGTGCATCCAATCCAACACCCAGTACACCAAAGACCCTGTAAAGACCCCAGTAACGGACGAGGAGATGTCTCAAATAGACCTTTTACCAGTTGACGTCATCGCGCATGCGCACTCGTATTTTTCCAGAATTTTCCGGAAGTCTGGGGGTGACGCGTCAATACTACTGCCAACGGTCGCGGTGGTGACAAGCTCCGTGGATGGTGGTGATCCGTGGATGGTGGTGATCCAAGCTCCGTGGATTACGTTCCTACATTACATCTTGGATATGGGAAACAGACAAAACAGAGAACAACCTCCCGCAGCAGAATGCTACTGGACAGTTGCTAAGCTAGCAGCTAGCTAGGTCTACTACGAGACCTCGCTGTTCCTCAGTCCACTGCCTGTGTTGAAGTTTCAACCTGTTTCAACCTGCGACATGCAAAGAGATTCTTCCTTCAACCCCCCTGAAGAAATAACAGGTGAATAAAATAGCATAAAACATGCAGCTGTATAAAAATGAACAGACCACTGCACTGTTAGCTGTCATCATTTGAACTCTTTCTGCGTTGAAAAAATATACAGTAGTAGTTTCCACAAGACAAACATGTTTTATTAACATTATTTGAGGTCTGACTTTAAAAACATTTCAGCCATTTCTCTGTTTCTGTAAGTTATTCGCACAGTTTTGCTGGGAGCATCGGTGAAATGCTGTCACAGAAAAAAAAAGCAATCCTGTCATCAATGTGTATAAGCATACAGTTTAACTATACACAAGACTGTTTTGTTTATTGTCAAACATGAATAAATACTTTGTTTTACAGCAGCAACTGGCCAACAACTCCTTGCTGACAAAGGGTTTGATGTCAAGTCAGAGGTGGAAAAAGAGAAGCTAGTCTGTTCAACCCCCCTGAAGAAATAACAGGTGAATAAAACAGCATCAAACACTGTGCACAGTTTTGCTGGGAGCATCGGTGTACGGTGGCCCTGAGGTGCAAAACACATTAACAAATAAGTGTTTAGCCTTATTTGTTAATGTGTTTTGCACCTCAGGGCCACCGTATCGGTGACATGCTGTCACAGAAAAAAAAGCAATCCTGTCATCAATGTGTATAAGCATACAGTTTAACTCTACAAAAGACTGTTTTGTTTATTGTCAAATATGAATTAATACTTTTTGTTTTACAGCAGCAACTGGCCAACAACTCCTTGCTGACAAAGGGTTTGATGTCAAGTCAGAGGTGGAAAAAGGGAAGCTAGTCTGAACCTGCCCCATTTTCTGCATCCAGACACAAGCAGTTCACTGAGGAAGAGGTATGTATTGTACAAGGAGTGTTGTGACCTTTTTTAGCAGTAAGTGCAATAAAGTAAAAATATCTTTGTAAGTACAGGTGTTTCCGGCAGCGTCTAACTGGCCCGGCGGTGCACAAAGATTTGCTTGCCCGCAGGGCCGACACGCATTTATGGACCTGTCAGGCCTGTCATGATCCAAATATATATATTTTAAATAAATTATGTCGACCGTGACATCACATTTGTTGAAGTTTTTGAAGGACATCACGCTAATCCAATGAAAACTCACAGCACTCCTCAGCTGGCTCAGTCATTCCCTCCCCAATTTGACCAAATTTATATACTGTATTCAAATCCATGTTTATTACAGTAATTGATTAATGAGATAGTCCACACATCCCAAAACACATTGATTGTAGTACATTAAATTTAGAAATGAACACACCAACCTTTAAAAATAAAGAAACTGTGCTCTAATTTGACTTTTAGTGAAGTGGAACTTTTGTTTAGTTAAATTTTTTAATCTGTTAATATACAAATGCTGTTTTAGTCACATTTTATGATTTTGAATCTCTCTAGATAAAGAAAGAGCGTTTACAACAAAAACAGGTCAGTCTCTCTTATCATGGTGACCTAACCAGGCTGAAAGAAAATCCTCTTTGTGACTCTGCTGTTGTCAGAGCTGTTCTCTAGTTCAGCTCTCTGGTCATCCAATGACTTAGCAAAAAAAAAAAACATAAACATTACACTGTCTAAAGTCTCCAAGTTGTCAGAGAAGGCATCATTAAAAAAAAACATTAGCAGGTTACTGTCTGTCCTAGGCTGCTGTCCTTAACAAGTGAAATGACAAACACAAACACATCTTCTGGTATGTGCTGGTGAAGATTCTCAGTCGTCCAGGACATGATAAAATCAGAACAAGCGCTCAATGCAAAAACAACTGGACTTTATTTGTTGCAGAAAGGGTGAAACGTTTTCTGCAACAAATAAAGTCCAGTTGTTTTTGTATTGAGCGCTTGTTCTGATCTTCTGGTATGTGTTGTTTCTGTTTGTGACTTATATAAATAATGTGTGTGCTTGTGAGACATTTAAAGATGTTTTGAACTTCTGGCAGGTCTCTCTGATGGCGTGGAGATTGAACAGGGCCCGCGGTCGTCAGCTACTTCATCTGCCGGAGAGTCTGGATCGAGAACTGCAGCCAGGGTCTTTGAGCATATCTTAAAAAAAAAAAAAACATGTAGTTTTAAAATCTAGACAAAATAAAGGAATTAAAGAAACATACAGATAAGCGTTATTGGTTTTTAATGTTTACTACTACAACCTGCAATAGGTCAAGAATGGCTCCACGCTCAAAATGTCCTTGTGAAGACCAGCCAGCAGTGATGGTGGGCTCATTCCGGTCATCAGGATGTCGTGGGTCAAAACGCAGGCTGTTCAGCGTTCTCCTGGAAAACTTCTCAACACAGATGTCATGCCTTAAATGACACCAACATGAAAAATGTGGTTGATATCTAACACATATTAGCAAATCTGTTTGTAGAAGTGTTTTTTAAAAAATGTCAAAAAACTATTCCAGATCTTACCATTGTAGAAAACATTTAAAACCGTACATATGTGATTGCATTTATTATCTAGTGCCACTAGAAAACAACAATAATTAACACAATACAATAAACTACAATTGTACAATGTTGAATAGTTTTTTGACTGGGATAAGACAAGATAAGTGATATTGTATTATTCCAGTTGTTGGTGAAGTTTCACTGAAAGTCACCTTTCTGGGTATTTGTGTTATAAGCGTAATATGAAATGTCTTCAGGAACACTGATTAAACTCACTTTAAAACTTGCAGCTCATCCAATTAGCAGGTGCAGTTCGTTTTTGGGCTGGTCTCTTCCATGTACAAGGTAACTGGGTGCAGGTTGGTTTAGAAAGTATTTCCAGCATGGTTGCAGCCACCTCCTTGTCTGCAAACACAAACACAATATACAACTATTGTATGTGTCATTATGGAATTCACATGCAAAATATATTGTTTGTAATATATTTAAGATTTTCACACATGTTACGTCTAAAGTGTAAGCTGTATAAACAGCATAAGTGCATTAGTAAATCAAAGATAATTAAATTTCCCTAGGAAAGCTAATAAATGTATCTCTTGGGATAGTTATTATTTTTCACATCACAACATCACCAATTGTCTCAGGCTTAATTTAAGACATAGTTTACAGAAATCAAATAAGAAATAAGGACGCTGTGAACATTTGTGTGACTCAAACGTCATGTTTTTGTTTACATACTGTGCACTGACAGCTCTTATGAAGATGTGGCGCTAGTTATAGCAGCTAACAGAAGATGTTGAACCTGTAACAATAACCAAACCAGTCTAAATATCAGAAGTATTGGTGTGAGAAATTTAAAACTTTTATTTCTGACGCTTGGATAATACAGGTTGTTGACAACTACACACAACGGCTCACCCTGCTGGACATTCGCAAAAAGCCTGAAGGAGTTCCCCATTTTCCATCAGCGCACATAATCACCTCCTCTCGTATCTGCGGCACAATGTTCAGGCATTTTCACCAGTGGTTGTCCACTATTTTAAGAAATCAAGCTTCTACAACTCTCTATCATTACGAAGCTCCTCGGCTCCTTCCTAACCCCCCGGCATCCGGTTTCGGCTTTTTGCCGTCCAATCAGAACGCTCGTTTCTGGCGAGCTTTGCGCGATGACGTCAACTGGTAAAAGGTCTACTCTGAGTGACATCGAACTACAGGACTTGAACCTGTCGTCTTGTGAAGTCTCCCTTGAGTGGAAAAATAAGTTATTGCAAATCATTCAGCAATATGAATACATTTTTTCTCAGCATAAAATGGACTGTGGGGATGCTAAAGATTTTGTGCACAGAATACGTCTTGTAGATGACAAACCCTTTAGACTACCATAAAGGCGTGTTACGCCCTGTCATTATGAAAAACTGTGCACTGCTCTGAGTGAAATGGAGGAGTTAGGAATTATTCGTAAATCACAAAGCGAATATGCCTCTCCTCTGGTTCTGGTTGTTAAGCCTAATGGAGATCTCCGCATCTGCAATGATTTCAGATGGCTGAATGCGCGAACCGTTAAAGACGCGCATCCATTGCCTCATCAAACAGATGCCTTTGCTGCACTTGGTGGGAATGTATTCTTTTCCACCATGGACCTGACTTCAGGGTTCTATAATGTGAGGCTACATGAGGATGACAAAAGGTTTACTGCCTTTTCGTCTCCATTTGGCCTGCATGAGTAATAATAATAATAATAATAACTTTTATTTATAACGCACTTTACATCAAACAGATCTCAAAGTGCTACAATGAAAAATAAAATCAAGATAAAAATCAACCATAAATGCAACAAAGAAGAGGAACAACCAAGAGGATGGAGCCTCACAGATGATTGCATCAAAAACTTAAAATTCACAAAATGCAGATAAAATACTCAAAAAACTGGGTGCAATAAAAAACAAAAGCACAATTAATTATTTAAAAAACTGGATAAAAAGAAAGGTTTTAAGACCTTTTTTAAAACATGTCACGGTCTGTGGGGCCCTCAGATATGAGGGCAGGGCGTTCCACAGCCGAGGGGCAGCGCAGGAGAAAGCCCGGTCTCCCATTGTGCGAGACCGAGACCTGGGAGTGAGAAGAAGATGGGTGTTGGAAGAGCGGAGAGTGCGGGAAGGACAGTGAGGGGTGAGAAGTTCTTTTAAATAGGATGGTGCATTACCGTACAGGCACTGGAAGGTGAGCAGATAAATTTTGTACGTGATCCGGGCAGAAACAGGAAGCCAGTGTAGTGAACGCAGTACAGGAGTGATGTGTTCATACTTACGCACTCTCATCAGGACCCTGGCAGCGCTGTTTTGGACATACTGTAGTTTTTGTATGTTCTTGCCAGGAATCCCGAAGAGAAGTGCATTGCAGTAATCCAGTCTGGAGGAGACAAAGGCATGGACGAGCTTTTCTGCATCAGTGAAGGACAGTGTAGACCGAAGCTTTGCAATATTTCGAAGATGAAAAAAAGAAGTTTTACAGATATGCTTTATATGGCTTTCAAAGGTGAGTTGTGGATCAAAAATAACACCAAGATTGGTGACTGTATTGGAAAGAGAGATGTTCTGGCCAGAAAAAGTGATGCTGAGGATTTTTTGTTGTTGAATTTGATGTGATGTACCAATTTGAATTGCTTCTGTTTTTGAACTGTTAAGGTGAAGGAAATTTTGCCGCATCTGTACAATAGGATGCCTCAAGGCTTGACCAACAGCCCCGCAACTTTCATGAGGATGATGATGTCTATTTTTGGGGGACCAAAATTTCACTAGCTTGCTATGTTATTTGGATGACCTGATGGTCTTTGCCCCATCTGAACAGGTTGCGCTTGATCGGCTCCAGATGGTTTTCTCTCGTCTGGCCGCAAATAACTTAAAACTGTCTCCCAAAAAGTGTCACTTCCTTCGTAGGTCAGTGAAATTTTTGGGTCATGTGATAAGTGAGGATGGTGTGAGCACTGATCCTAGTAAAGTTCAGGCTATCAGTGATGTGCAGGAAACTGATCTTATGGAGCCTGATGGTGAGACACCATGTGCCAGGAAAATTAGATCTTTTCTTGGGATGGTCCTTTATTATCATCACTTTATTGAGAAGTGCTCTGTCAAAGCTAGACCACTTTTTAGCCTTGTAGCTGAACCTGGAACAACAAACAACAAGAGGCGAGGCAACAAACCCAAGTTCAAAAAGGGTCAGGTTAAACTGTCCCCATCTGACTGGACTGATGAGTGCAGAGAAGCATTTAAAACTTTGAAAAATGAGTTGAGAAGTAGTGTTACCTTGGCTCATCCAGATTTTAATGCTCCATTCATCCTTGCCGTCAGTGCTTTAAGTGGGCCGGAACTCACCGGTACCCAGTTCCGCCACTTCTAAAATTTAACCCTGACAGTACCGGGACTTTTTTTAAGCGTAAGGTGCGTTCCGGAACTTATTTTCGTCTTCTCCACTTGAAAGACCCGTGGCAGATTAGAATGCATCATTTCCCCCGACTGGATTTCAAGAAAGAGTAATGCATCTTCACAACAATAAAACATCTTTGGTGGAGCGCGTCATTTTGGCCAATCACAACCTCAGGATAGACAGGGGGAGGAGACGACAGCGAACTCTGTAAAAAAACAAAAACAAACTTTGCAGCGCGACAGAGCGCGAGGGAAGCGGAAGTAACTCCTCCAACGTGTGGGTAAAGTTAATATTTTTATACATGCAGTGTAACCATTGTTTAGTAAAATGGCATGTTGTGTTACAAATAAAACTAAATAAAAATTAACAAAATAACAGTCAATTGCACCCCTAAAGCCACTGAGATAAAGTATCACATTAATTTAATTATCTTAGCCACAGGAGTGAGTTTAAAAACAGGATGATGTCTATATGAACTAGTTGAATGAGGTGTCTCTAAAATATCCTGATTCATGATCAATAATAATTTAAACAATTTTTGGTAACACTTTATAATAACTACACACTATTAAGCCTTATTTAAGCATTAACAAACATTTAATTAACAATGAAAACATCATTAATTAAGGATGATTCACACTTAATACACTATTAATTAACACACTTGTTAACGCTTTATACATAAAGAATAATGAGTTCCAAAACCTACGTACTCAATGTTTATTCATGCTTAATAACTCATGAATTAACTATGCTATCTATATTTGTAAATGCACAAATTAATGTGCTTTCACCACATGTATTAAATGCGTACTAATTGTTAAATAATGTTTGAATTCACTATCTATTAATCCTGCAATGCATCATTAATTAAGGCAGTTGCTAGTAGTTACTTAAGTGTATTTGTGAACCATTCTAAAGTGAAGACTATTCATGCTTTATTAAGGCTTTGTTAATGTTTCATAAATCCTAAATAGCCACAAGTTATTTTTCCCTTGTGGAAATCAGACAAAAATGAATTCACTATCTATTAATCCTGCAATGCATCATTAATTAAGGCAGTTGCTAGTAGTGTATTTGTGAACCATTCTAAAGTGAAGACTATGCCCAGCTGTTTATCCGCGTTTTAACATGTTACATCGGTGTCCATCAAACATCTGAGGCTGCCAGGCACACATGGATGCGAGCTCCCGGCCCCAGCAGGCGTCTCGGACCGCCACCACTCGGGTCCGTTAGCATTAGCATGTTAGCTCGTGGTCCCTCCACTAAATCTTGCTGTCTGCTGCTTCACGCGTTCCACAGCGTCTTTGTCCTTGGTCTATCTGTCCCTACGCAAAACCGCCGTTCAGCTGCAGCGCATGTGTCCGCGCGGAGCAACCTCTGAACCAACAAGGTTTGGCTGTCGAAGCCGGAGCTAACCGAAGCTAAGAAACATAGCGACCGGAAACTGTCGGAAACTACCGGAAACTGCGTAATTCGGCTTAAAAATAACAATAAAAAATAATTGTGATAATAATACTTTATTTATATACCCAGTTAAAACAACCACAGCTGCAACAAAGCTGAAATAAAGCTTTATAAATAAAGTATTATTTAGCCACAAGTTATTTTTCCCTTGTGGAAATCAGACAAAAGTTAAATAAATAAATAAAAATAATAATTTTAAAAAATAATTTAGGTTTAAATGTTCTTTATTTCAGCTTTGTTGCAGCTGTGGTTGTTTTAACTGGGTATATAAATAAAGTATTATTATCACAATTATTTTTTATTGTTATTTTTAAGCCGAATTACGCAGTTTCCGGTAGTTTCCGACAGTTTCCGGTCGCTATGTTTCTTAGCTTCGGTTAGCTCCGGCTTCGACAGCCAAACCTTGTTGGTTCAGAGGTTGCTCCGCGCGGACACATGCGCTGCAGCTGAACGGCGGTTTTGCGTAGGGACAGATAGACCAAGGACAAAGACGCTGTGGAACGCGTGAAGCAGCAGACAGCAAGATTTAGTGGAGGGACCACGAGCTAACATGCTAATGCTAACGGACCCGAGTGGTGGCGGTCCGAGACGCCTGCTGGGGCCGGGAGCTCGCATCCATGTGTGCCTGGCAGCCTCAGATGTTTGATGGACACCGATGTAACATGTTAAAACGCGGATAAACAGCTGGGCATAGTCTTCACTTTAGAATGGTTCACAAATACACTACTAGCAACTGCCTTAATTAATGATGCATTGCAGGATTAATAGATAGTGAAATCATTTTTGTCTGATTTCCACAAGGGAAAAATAACTTGTGGCTATTTAGGATTTATGAAACATTAACAAAACCTTAATAAAGCATGAATAGTCTTCACTTTAGAATGGTTCACAAATACACTTAAGTAACTACTAGCAACTGCCTTAGTTAATGATGCATTGCAGGATTAATAGATAGTGAATTCATTTTTGTCTGATTTCCACAAGGGAAAAATAACTTGTGGCTATTTAGGATTTATGAAACATTAACAAAACCTTAATAAAGCATGAATAGTCTTCACTTTAGAATGGTTCACAAATACACTTAAGTAACTACTAGCAACTGCCTTAGTTAATGATGCAT
>JBBPBX010109976.1:0-10935 GCA_038048925.1 Garcialebias charrua | reverse complement strand
GAAATGAAGCTGATTTGACCATTAAAGTGCATTTATTAAGTAAAAGTTAATCTGAGACACACTTTTACTATAAATTCGAGCAAACAAATAACTGTTTTTAAGTGTTAATCTTGTTAAATTCTTGTTAAAGTCATCCCGTGCACATTCCCGTGGCCGCCATTTGGCAGCCAATTGATTTTTGGCACAACACCAGCCCACATTTCCAGGTTGTCAGCAGTGACACATAATAGATGCGACTTATATGGTGAAGCGACGTATTTATGTTTTTTTTCCACTTTATTAAACACATTTGGACTGATGTGAATTATAGGGCGGTGCCATGTATAGGGCGCAAAATATGGTAATGATACTTTCAGCCATAGTGAGTATGTTTTGTGGTGATCTGGACCACATGACTGTTGCATTACAAAAATCAACTCACTGAAGTTGATCATAAAGTTGGTTTTCCTGATTTCTGTTAAAATTGGGAAAATCTGAAATTACAGACTCTTTCTCAAAGCAGGAATTTTGGCAGAGTATAAAGCCATGTTACCATTTTCCAAATGACCGAGTAATTAGGTCATAATTTTATGCTTTTTACTTCTGCAGTGAACAGACACTGTGGAAATGTTGCCACCTAGGCAGGTTCTTATTATGGCACAACATTATAGACATAAAAGAGTTGTAATTATGATGTGCCAAAGTGTTCTATCACTATATAATTGTATTAGTTTAACTTCTTAAATAGGATTTAACTACACAAAAAATTAACCTTATAGGAAGCACATGTGCTAATGTTCATCTTCAGTCTTTTGGCAGTAAAATAAAAAATAATAATATAAAATTTAAATACAAACCAAAATTAAAAGATTTTACATAATACAGAAAATTAAAATGTGGAAAATGCTTTTAATAATGTTGACAGCTCTGTCCTTTTGGAACAATAAAGAATACAATTTCTCACAATTTGCAAAAAAAAACAATCAGTTTTTTAGTTTTGTTTTTATTTGTATTTGTTCATAGTTTAAAATACTTAAATGCATCTGCCAATGCCCTGGAAAGTATTCCTCCCAGCAGCCAGTCAGAGGAGAGCCTCAGCACACTCCAGGAGCTCTATCTGACTGGGAACAACCTGAATGAGAACTGTGGCCTGGTACTGGTTGGACACCAGAGCCTTCGGATCCTTCACATCGCCTACAACCAACTGCTCTCCTTCCCTGCCAGGTCTGTTGCCTGACTTTTATTATGTTTTCTGGGAATGCTTTTTATTTAATTTTATTTATTACATCTTCTCTAAAACATTTGAAAGTACATTCACCCATTGAGCTGTGCTAATCGAAGGAACTGGTGATGTACCGTATTTTTCAGATTATAAGGCGCACTTAAAATCCTTAAATTTTCTCAAAAATCGACAGTGAGCCTTATAATCAGGTGCACCTTACGTATTAATTCTGGTTGTGCTTACTGAACTGATTTTATGTGGTTAATGTGAACGAGTTGAATAAAGTTTGACTTATCTGACTGTTTTATTTCGCTTATTGTGCCTTATAATCCGAAAAATACGGTAAATAAAACATGTTTTTGTCCATTTCTTTTGTGTTTGAATGTTTCGTGCACACGTCTTCAGTAAGCTGAGTAAGCTGGAACTGCTGGAGGAGCTCAATTTAAGTGGCAACAAACTGAAGACGATCCCGTCCACTGTGTCCAGTTGTAAGAGGCTGCACACGCTCATTGCACATTCGAATCACATAACTGTCTTCCCCGACATCCTCAACCTGCCTGAGATCAAGGTCAGGGTTGTTTCATCAGACCAGTGTGAACGGTGGACGATCGTCTTCGGCATGTTTTAAACTCGTTAGCCTTTTTTTTTGTGCAGCTTGTAGATCTCAGCTGCAACGAGCTGACTGAAATCCAGCTGCCTGATTTGTTGCCTGCGACGCTACAAGAGATGGACCTGATGGGCAACAGCAGCCTCACGCTGGAAAACAAAACCCTCAACTTCTTCAGGTGAGTCATGTGACCCAGAAACATTAAAACAGATAATAAGTATCTGTAACGATGCTTACAGAATTCAGGTGGTCCTCGACTTAAGACGAAGATCCGTTCCTACGCTGCGTCGTAACTCGAAAATCGTCGTAAGTCGGAAAATGCGTCCAAACGGCACCTCATACGTACAATTCTGTATTTCACCAAGCACTTAGCCTATCCTAACACAGTACCCTACATAATTATCAAAAAACTCGTACATTTGGAGCCATAATGGGCCAAGATGGTGTAGAGGCAGGGCAGCCGGCTCAGGACCGGAAGGTCTCGGGTTCGATCCCTGGTCACGGCATACCTCGTTGTGTCCCTGGGCAAGACACTTAACCCAGAGTTGCTCCCGGTAGGACTGGTTGGCGCCTTGCATGGCAGTCTACCGATACCGGTGTATGAATGTGTGTATGAATGGGTGGATAGCTGGTACTGTGAAGCGCTTTGGGGCCCCTCATAGGGGGCTGGAAAGCGCTATATAAATAAGCTCCATTTACCATTTAATGAAGGGAAAAAAGAGTTAATAACCTACTGGAATGCTGGTGAAGCCTTCCTCCGCCGGTTAGCATGTTAGCTCGGTGTCCTTCCAACATCTTAGGCTGCCTGAAGTTCGCGCGGTCCAGGCTGTTTACAGTAAGGCCTGTTAGCATGTTAGCTCCATACATTTGGAGCCATAATGAAGGAAAAAAAGAGTTAATAACCTACCGGAATGCTGGTGAAGACTTCCTCTGCCTGTTAGCATGTTAGCTCGATGTTCCTCCAACATCTGAGGCTGCCTGAAGTTCACGCGGTCCAGACTGTTTACAGTAAGGCCTGTTAGCATGTTAGCTCCATACATCTAAAGCCATAATGAAGGGAAAAAAGAGTTAATAACCTACTGGGAGCTGGTGAAGCCTTCCTCCGCCTGTTAGCATGTTAGCTCCATACATCTGGAGCCATAATGAAGGGAAAAAAGAGTTAATAACCTACTGGGAGCTGGTGAAGCCTTCCTCCGCCTGTTAGCATGTTAGCTCGTTTCTAAGCTGTAGCCTCTCTGCCTCCTAAACCTCCGGTCCAAACAAAGGTCTCCTGTACTTTTCCATGCGCGGTTCTGAGTTTTACAGTAAGGTCTGTTAGCATGTTAGCCCCTCCTAACCTCCTCTGCCCCGGTCTACCTGTAAACAATGAGGTCTCCTGTAATTTTCAGCTGTAATCCTCCGCCCGTGGCCGCTAAGGTACACTCTCCCCCCTCCCTCCTGTAAATTTCCACCTCCGCTGAGTTTCGGTATTTTTTGGTGTAAAGTCGCATAAACCGTGTAACTCGAAACAATGCTTTTCAATGGGAGGGCGTTCGTAACCGCAAAACGCCGTAAGTCGAGGCCGTCGTAAGTCGAGGACTACCTGTATACACGCAGAGTTTTGCTGCATTTTTAACTGTCTTCTCCTTTTTAGCAACATCACCACTTTGAAAGTGGACCAGAAATCTGCTGTGACCCCAGGAGACTCACTGACTTCGCCTACTCCATGGAACCACGGCTACTCTGAAATGAGAGGCCAAAGAAACAAGTGTGTACTGCTTTTTGTGTTTTTCTGTCTTTTGTTTATCATCGAGCATGGCTGCTTGAATGCAGATAGTATTTAGTCAAACTCAAATTGAGAACATGTCGGTTTTAATAGGGCACATAAAGAATCACGCCTCTCAGGTACTGTCTTCCCACAGTCAATTACGGGATGTGCAGCTTGGACTTTTGTCCTTGTAATTGCAAAAACTTTTCTTAAAAATGTATTTGGTACATTTGATGTACTTTTTATCTGTCTGTTTGGCTTCACGAGCAACCCGAGAGTCGTCTCTTTGTTAATGTGGATCTGTTGTTTGCTACAGGTTGTGTGTGTCTGTGCTGGCCGTAGACCACTTTCGAGACAGCGTGGAAGCTTGTTATGGTATCTTTGATGGAGACCGCAATGAGGAAGTGCCTCGGCTGCTGCAGTGCACCATGGGAGATGTGCTGTGCGAGGAGCTGCAGCACTCCAGTGTTGACACTTTGTACATGTGCAACACTTTCCTGACCTCGCACAGGTCTACACTCTATTTATTTCTTACATTCTGTGTTGTACTAGATATGTTGCAGAACAATTGACTATGGGGTGCCGTTTGTAAAGTTACAGTCAAAAATTAACAGCAAAATTTTGATTTACTTAACCTTTAATTAGAAAAAAAATATAGTTGTTTGGTTTTCAAAGTCATATTTTCACCATATTATTCATACATGAGTTTTCTGAACTACTGGCTGACCTAATGCCAAAGTTTGACTCTTGGCTTTTCTGTGGGGACTTCAACGTGCACACCTGCTGCCCAAGTAATCAGCTTGGATGTGAGTTTCAGGACCTCCTGGACTCTTTCAACCTGTCACAGTCGGTCTCGAAAGCCACACACAGCCAGGGTCATACACTCGATTTAATTATCTCCCACGGCCTACAAATACCTGCTGTGGAGATCCTGGACACCTGTATCTCAGACCATTTTCCCATCTTATTCGAATTTTTCACCTCTCCTGCACCAAAGGCTATTCTCCCAGCACGTTTCTGTCGCTCTATCACCCCATTAACTCCAAGTGAGTTCACTGATGCCTTTAAGAGCACTGAATTCTGCTCTGCTGTCAGCCTGGACCCATCTCTACATCCTGAGGACTTCATCAGCTCCTTCCATCACACCTGCACGACGATCTTGGACTCCATCGCTCCTCTCAAACAGGCATCTTCAAAGAACAAACCTTTACCATGGCTCAACGAAACGACGCGAGCTCTTCGACAACGTTGCAGAAAAGCAGAACGAAAATGGAAGCGCGACCGGCTTCATGTATCTCAAGGAATACTGAGAGACTGTCTCTGTGAGTATCATAATGCTGTGAAACAGGCCAAGTCACAGTACCTCTCCAATTTAATCTCCACCAGCTCCAACCGGCCGAGGACGCTTTTCAGCACACTCCAGTCTGTCATCAACCCATCTGTCAATGTTCTGAAAACTGCCACACAGTCTACCTGCGATGACTTTCAGAGCTATTTTGTCAACAAAATAGACTCTATCAGACAGAACATTGTCAGTTCATCCAACACCATCCAGTCTTGTGCGTCTGCAATAACCACAGCTGTTTTTGACCAGTTCGACCTGGTTTCACTGCCTAACCTCACCAAGGTGGTTCAGCAGATGAAACCAACTAACTGTTCTCTGGACATCATTCCCTCTAAAATGTTCAAACAATCCTTTGATGTAATTGGTCCTTGTGTTTTGTCATTCATTAACAGCTGTCTATCTTCAGGTTTTGTGCCATCTGCTTTCAAACATGCCGTGGTCAGGCCTCTTCTCAAAAAACCAGGCCTAGATCCTACAGCTCTCTCTAATTTCAGACCAGTTTCACATCTGTCATTTCTATCAAAGGTCCTGGAAAAGATTGTTTTTACTCAACTTCAATCGTTTCTAGAACTCAACAACCTGTTTGAAAAATTTCAGTCAGGTTTTCGAGCTCGTCACAGCACTGAATCTGCACTGCTCAAAGTACAGAATGACATTCTTCTGTCTCTGGATGCAAAAAACCCTGCATTGCTGGTGATGTTAGACCTCTCAGCAGCTTTTGACACCGTCGACCATCAGGTACTAATCAACCGCTTGTCCCAGCAGGTTGGCCTCCAGGGAGCTGTGCTTGAGTGGTTCAAATCTTACCTGTCTGGGAGAACTTTTTCTGTCATGATAGGCGATCTGTCCTCCTCTTCATCAACCCCTCTGACCTCTGGCGTACCACAGGGATCTATTCTAGGGCCAGTCCTCTTCTCTCTTTACATGCTGCCATTAGGATCAATCATTGCACGTCATAACCTGTCTTTTCACATGTATGCAGACGATTTACAAATCTATCTGCCAGTCACTCCCAACCCCTCACTCAGTTCAAACACTCTTGTCAACTGCTTAAATGACATTAAGCACTGGCTCTCTCAAAACTTCCTCCACCTAAACACAGATAAAACTGAATGCATTTTATTTGGTGCACCTGATGACACCAGCAACATCCTTCCCAGTCCCAATAGGCGTGTTTCCATCAAGGTTTCTAGGTGCGCATTATGAAGCATCGCATCAGAAAAGCTAAATGGAAACGGCATAATTCGAGTTAACTTCCTCTAAGTCGCTCTAAAGTTTATACGCTCGCTTGAGGTAGTTTTTGGGGAGTCGATTCAGAGCTGAGTCGGCTAAACGACAGATGGAAACAGATTAGCCGACTCAGTTCTGCCGCAGCGAACATTCACGTCACGTGACTGATCAGCTGTTTCCGCTCCGGACAACATGTAACATCGCTAAAACTAGTTGGCATGACAGAATAAATACAACTTGCCCGATAGCAACACATACCTGAAATATTCTCTCCATTTTGCCGAGATGTCTGTTTTCAAACGCTACTTCCTGTTTACTGTGGAAGTGCGTAACGCTGACGTCTGACGTATGGCGCTGACGTGTGACGTAATGACGCTGACGTCTGACGTAGAGACGCTTTGCGTGGCATTGCAGATGCGCTTCAAGCCAGTTAATGGAAACACTTCTGATCCTCATAATTTTAATTTACATTTTAGCGAAATTTTCTAAAATTCGCTCAAAAATCGAATTTAAATTGGATGGAAACATAGCTAATGTTGGTTTCCCCCTCCCCCACTTCAACCCGGTGGTCAGAAATCTTGGAGTGCAGCTTGACTCCAACTTAAAGTTTGATAAACAGATCAGTTCTGTTGTCAAGACCAGCTTCTTTCAACTCCGACTGCTCTCCAAAGTCAAGTCATTTCTCAGCCGTGCTGATCTGGAGAAGGCCATCCATGCCTTTGTGACCTCCAGACTTGATTATTGTAATGCTTTGTATGTTGGTATTAATCAATCCTCCATCTCCAGATTACAGCTTGTACAGAACTCTGCCGCGCGCCTTTTGACCAACACACGAAAATATGAACACATCACTCCTGTCCTGTCCTCTTTACACTGGCTCCCGGTTCAGTTCAGGATACAGTTCAAGCTGCTCCTGTTTGTTTTCAAAGCTCTGAATGGACTTGCACCTCTGTACATCTCAGAACTTTTGAAAGCCCATCAGCCCAGCAGAGCTTTACGATCTGCCAGTCAACACCTGCTGGAGGTCCCTCACTCAAGGTACAAACAATGGGGAGACCGGTCATTTTCTGTTGCCGGCCCTAAAGCCTGGAACAGTCTCCCCCTTGAGCTGCGTGCCACCTCTGATCTGACTCTGTTCAAAACCAGACTGAAGACACACTTGTTCAAAAAAGCTTTCAGTGTGTAACTTTTATTATTTTTGGTATTTTAGTATGTAGCATTTTTTATTTCCATTGCCTTTTTATTTCCTCTAGTTCAAATAAGCTTCCAGTGTGCAACTGTTATTACTTTTGGGATTTTAATATGTAACATTTTTTATCTACATTGCCTTTTTATTTCCTCTTGTTCAAAAAGTTTTAGTTTGTAGAATTTTTTTATTTCCATTGCCTTCTTTTATTGCTGTTGTTTCTTATTCTATTTTCATTGATTTATTGTTCCAGTTTTTTTCATCCTTTTATCCTGTTAAGCACCTTGGTCAATGCAAGGCATTGTTGGAAGGTGCTATACAAATAAAGTTTATTATTTATTATTATTATTACATTTATAAATGTCATGGTTCCAAACTAAACATTTATTTTACTAGTTAAACATTTAGGTTACAAACTAAATACTTAACATGCAGGTTAAACGTGTAGTGAGTAAAATAAATATTTAGGTATAAATTAGATATTTAATTTCCAAACTAAATATGTAAGAATTATGAGGAGGTCAATATTAATACTGACCTCTTTATCCTTAATTAATCTACTTATTCAGATTGAATAGTAAATTCACGGATTCTGTTCTTTTTCAGTTTACCCAATATTTCTGTGATCTTTATGATGGATAAATAAACAGAGCCATTAAGTGACAAAGACGTTAACTTAGTTTGATATGTCAAAGAGACACTATCATTTATTTAAAATAAATCAACTAAATTAACACCATTACACTTGATTGACATGATTTCACTTTCTTTCAATTCAAATACGTCAGCACACTTAAATTTAACACAACAGACTTCAATATTGGATGTTACACATATTTAGTCTGAGGGCTCTTTTAGCTTAAAAATATAGTTTCCAGCTTAGATAGAGAGGGGAAAGAGTAGGAGGAATAAGAGGTTTAAGAAGAAAATTATCCTGAGCATGAGACCAGAGTGACACTTTTCATCCGACTTCTGCTAAAATCCAGGTACGTTTTGTAAACAGCTCCTTTACCTTTTGACGACCGCCCGGTAAGAGGGAAGACACCAGCCTTCAGATGCACAGAGTTCTTTAGTCCCAGCACGTCCAAAACTGGTTTTAGTTTACGTTTCAACGTCTCCTGGTTTTTGCGTTGGTCATCAGAGAATATGTCAGCTTCAGGCCTCTGACTTCAAGATAAACTTATTCCAGGAAGGAATAAACAAAGTTTTGAGCTCGGCTTGTTCGAAGTAGACTCATAACAGCCTGTTATCAGTCCTTAGCTGAAGACGCCGGTCGTTAGCTCTTGACCACACGTGTCCAGCTCTTGGGAAAGTTCACATTTCTTTGGAAGTTCCCAGCAACTCTCTGGCGCGTTCTCGCACAGTTTGAACTTAAAGAGCAGGCACAAAGAGAGGAGTTCACTTGTCTTATCAGAACCCAAGGTTACAGCAGCAGAGGGAAATTGTTTAGGAAAAGACAGAGCAGCTGGAGCCTTGTTCATGAAAAACAACGGATTAAACTGTCTTCTTATTTCTAAACAAAACAGTCGGGTCTCTGTGACCCGCAATTTCACCTTTAACATAGCAGTGAACACAGTTTAACTCTCACAGAATAACACAGCTTAAAAGCACACATCATGAAAATGACAAAAGTTATTCTTTTGATCACATTAGAATAAAATCAAAGATAGAAATAGTCTCTTTTGGTGACTATATTTATCAGATTATAGCTAAATGAATGATTTTGTAGTAAATGTCTTGCTTTACTGAGTGGTCAGTAAAGGTCATCACTGGACAGTTCAAAAGTACACAGGTGTCTTAAAAGTGGACAAGGTCATGTCCACTACATCTCCCCCCTTTTGGAAGCCATCGCCAGTCCTTGGGGATGGGGTCCAACACGAAAGGAAACCCTGAACTGTCTTTGATCTTGAAGTAATCCAGCAAGTGGAGAAGAAAAATCAAAAATTATAATCCCATAAAGTTTTTGGAAATTTCAAACTGTTCGGAGGTAATCCCATTGCGAAAAGCTTTTAATCCCTCGGAAAACTGAGTCTGTTAACTCTTGGAAAACAAAGTCTGTGATCCCTTGGAAAGCAAAGTCTTATAATCCACAACGATAATTCCACAGCAGTAGTTCCACAACGATTAGTTTTGTTGAATGATCAGCAACAATTGTTTTCATAATCAGCATGTAGAGGGGATCCCTCGATTGACGCAGAGGAGGCGACCCTTGGATGAAGGTTGAAGACCAAGCGTTGGAGCTGCAGGTCCCCACATCGATGGTTGGTGGCTGGTTGGTTTCCAGTCAGTGCCACTCTGGTTCTATGTGTCATGCAATTATGTGGTTTTTTAAGGTGGGCTTATGATTGGGATTTTACATTAAGCCTTACCTATATGCACCTGGTATGTAAGCTATCATGGTTTAGATCAGCTACAATTACCAATTAAGGGGTGGATCAATTCTGTAAAATTAGATATAGGGATTTGTACCTATAAAATTTTGGAGGGCTTCTGTAACGAAGGCCTCTAATTCCAAACTATTCCTCCATTCATTACTTAGTTTAGGTTAAACTAAAATAAAAATGAAATATAGTTTGATCTAAATGTCTGTTGTCTTTTAGACGAACGACGTAGGATTTGGTATTCCTAATAAATTTTGAAGTCTATGGCGAGACTCATCAAAATAAATAGACAATCTAGAATAGAAACGATCGAATCGGTTCAATTTAGAGATTATGAGACCAGTGTAGTTTATTGTACCTTAAGTAGCTTTAAACTACATTGACTCTTCAACGATTGAGATTTAACAAAACGAACTGCATGTTGGCATAGTTAAATCCATATCATTCATTAACCCATGTTAATACAAAACCTTTTTGGCTGGGAGTGTTCAGAACCAAAACAATATCTCAACTAATGACAACAGTAATGACTAAACAACAAGGAAACAAACGTTTCACTGCTTCGACACACTCTTGTCGTCAGATTCCAAAGTGCAACACACAAGAAAAACAGGTCTCAACTTTATGACCGAGGTCAAATTAAATCTCGTGGATTTAAACGGTTGTTAAGGTTAGTTTTTTGTTGTGGGTTTTAGGCTTAGCGTTTCTAAGTTCAAATTGGACAATGCGACTTATAGGGTGGGAAATATGGTAGTTTAAACCTGATTAGTTTATTTACTAACTTGTGTTTGGACGACCTTATTATCCCATGAAGTCGGTGTGTTTGTGAGATCTTTGTCTTTTGTGGAGTCATTGAACGCCTTGTAAGGTTTGATCTGATTTCGATGTACCCATTTAGCAATTGGCTCTTTACGGCCTTTGCTGATTTTGATTTCGTAGACGACTGAGGACACTTTGTCTGTTATCAGATGAGGTCCAGTCCACCTGGGCATTAGTTTGCGGGCGAGAGTTCCGGTCCCGGACTCTCCTTTCCCGGTTGTTGGGGCGAACGTATAGTACCAGACTCTGTCTCCCACTTGGAGTTCATTGTGAGAGGCCTTCTGGTCGTAGTACGCCTTACGTCCTTCAGCGGATTTTTCCAGGTTTTTCTGGGCGAAAGCAAAAGTGTTTCTGAGGTGTACATTCAAATCTTTGTCTTTGGCATGGCCTAACATCACCCCCCTTTGGTCATGGGGGAC
>JBBPBX010109975.1:0-10935 GCA_038048925.1 Garcialebias charrua | reverse complement strand
TTGTGTTCAAAGTTTGAAAACTGAAACTTCCTGCAACTTGTAGCATATAGAATGAAGTCTGAAGGAACCGTTTAGTATGCTGCACTGATTAAATGTGCACAGTTAAGACAAACCGATGACTTTAATAAACCCACGGGGGATTTTGTAGATGTCAAATCAGCCTGGTATGTTAAAAATGCAGACTAACATTCAGTCATATATTATGATGGGGCTGAGATGGTGTAGAGGCAGGGCAGCCGCTCAGGACCGGAAGGTCCCGGGTTCGATCCCCGGTCACTGCATACCTCGTTGTGTCCCTGGGCAAGACACTTAACCCCGGGTTGCTCCCGGTAAGACTGACTGGAGCCTTGCATTGCAGGCTACCGCTACCGTGTATGAATGTGTGTATGAATGGGTGGATGGCCGGTACTGTGAAGCGCTTTGGGGCCCCTCATAGGGGGCTGGAAAGCACTATATAATTAAGCTCCATTTACCATTTACCATGATATTTATCTTGTTTGTAACTGATGTTCAGCCCGCACTTTATAAATAAAGCTGATGATGATGATGACAGTAATAAAGAAACAACACAAATAGGAATAAAATGTGCAAAGGTTAAGACACAAGGAAATAATAATAATAATAATAATGAATTCAATTTATATTGCGCTTTTCATTAGTGAAAATCTCAAAGCGCTACACACATTGAATGCTACACACATTCATACACCGGTAGCGGCAGACTACCATGCAAGGTGCTTTCCAGTCCTACCGGGAGCAACTTGGGGTTAAGTGTCTTGCCGAAGGACACAACGACACATGGTGTGGGGAACCGGGATTCGAACCACCAACTTTCCGATCGGGGGACGACTGCCATTACCACTACGCCACGGCCGTCTAGTATATACCTGTACAGTGCAGTTCAAAAGTAGGGATGTTAAAATCAGTATGAAATAAAATTATGTGCATGAGCAAGACAGTCTTAACAGTGACCATTTAGCTACTGGGCATGTGATAATACTGTATGGTATTACAGTACTGTATATGAAAATAATAATGGAATGACAACTATTTAGAATAATAACAATTGATCATGCCAGCAGTAATAATATATATATATATATATATATATATATATATATATATATATATATATATATATATATATATATATATATATATATATATATATATATATATATATATATATATATATATATATATATATATATATATATATATATATATATATATATATATATATATATATATATATATATATATATATATATATATATATATATATATATATATATATATATAAATATATATATATATATATATATATATATATATATATATATATATATATATATATATATATATATATATATATATATATATATATATATATATATATATATATATATATATATACGTGGAATGATTTGAATTATACAATTTCCTACAGGAGCAATAAAGTTCTATCTTATCTTAACTTGTCTTATAAGCAATATTAAATATTATATTATATATTTATATCTCTACTGTGCATAAGAATAAATATCTAGTGCAGGGGTCACCAACACGGTGCCCGCGGGCACCCGGGTGCCCCCAAGGACCATTTGAGGTGCCCTCGGACCTGTTCTAAAAATAGCACAACTCACTACTAAGCTGCATTTAAAATTTCATTTTATTCAGTTGTTATTTTTTTTTGTATTTATATATATTTTAAAATGTCTATCTTAAAAATATGTTCTTAAAAATATGTTTATTATACATTTTTTTCAATTTATGCTTTGTTATTTCCAAAGAGTTTATCAAACTGGTGCCCTATGACTCCGTACCCACAAAGTAGCTCTCAGTTTCAAAAAGGTTGGTGACCCCTGCTCTAGTGAAATGTCTAGTTCATTCTAATGATTCAAAGAACATGATTAAAAACTTTATAAAGTCAAAATGAATTCCTTTCCCACTTTTAATAAAATAAAAACACTTGCAGTCTTAATAAAACTGAGATGCATTCATGTCCTGACTCTGTACCGGTACTTCAGTTTAGGAATCATTCTTTTCATTCCGCCTTAATTCAGACAGGTTAATCCCATTGAGCCTCAGGGACTCATTTACAAGAGAGACCTGGTTTTAACAGAGTGATGACAACAACCCCAGCAGGGGTCGGCAACCTTCACAATCAAAACAGCCATTTTTACATCTTCGTTCAGTAAATTGAACGTGTCCAGAGCCACAACAACCTGCTACAACTGTCATTCAATTCAAATCAAAAATACTTTATTAATCCCAATTAAATGTTGTAACTCATCATACTGGTTTCGTTAAAGGTGCAGTCTGCAGTTTCTGCAGTGCAGTCTGTAAGTTTTCTAACAATATATTTTTAACATATTTCTTCACTCTGTCACTATCTCCTGACAGACTGATGTTAGACAAAGTAATCTTTGAAAAAACTATAGTCCCCTTGCTTCTCCAGGTGTTACTAAAAGCATTTCTAAAAAGCCACAGTGACCCGCCGTTAACCAGCCAATAAAAACAGAGTTTTTAACCAGCCAATAAAAACAGAGCTTCTCACTTCTCACGCTCCTAACCCACGCCCCCGCCTGTCCCAGCCCCGGCCGCGCAGGTTCTCGTTCAAAGGATTGCAAAGCGATGCAAAACTGTTTTGTATGTGACACAAATGTATTAAATTCCCCTTCTTCTATGCTTTAACATATTAACCGAGTTATCGACAGATCGAGTGCTTTGACTTCTATCGAAGCTTTTTTGTCTACATCGAGTACCCGTAGTGACGTCATCACGTCGCGGTAACGTCAGTACGTCACATCATGTGATAAAAACCGAGCGCTGGGTAGCTTTTAGCTTTTAGTAGACGCTTCAAAATGGATTCCTTTGTGCGCACGGATGTATGGAGCTGGTCCAGTCTTGTCAAAAAGGTAAAAATGCGTCGTGTTTTATTATTATGAAACAGTTTATAATTTTATAGAATGCTTTGCTGCTCATTGAATTAACTTCTGTCACCACCGTAGATTGTGACAGGAGGGGGCGGTGTTGGATTGCAGGTCACATACAACACGGCCGAAACGGCTTCCTCTCTCGTTTCACAAACAAAACGCAACAAATATTCATCTCTCTATTAAAAACCTATAAACACATTAATCTCTAAAAGTAAACCTAAATTGCACAGCACTGCAGGCGGTGGTGCGGTGTGGCTGTGGCGTGGCCCCATTTGTTTTTTTTAAGTTTCGGTTTCAGCGCCGCACGGTACTTTCACTTTTAATATTAATAGTTAATAATTATAATTAAACTAATAGTTTTGTTTTTCCTGTGACTTATCTGCAGTATGATAAATGATAGGAGCATAATAAATGCTCCCAATGTTTTGTTGGTCTTTTTTTGGGGGGGGTAAATAATGAAGCTTTATGCATTTTTATATATTTATTTATTTTGCCTCTATGACATCATTGACTACTCGAGCACTAATCGAGCTTTTTTATGTTAATGTCGAGTTTAAAAATTATGTACTCGAGTCGTTCAACCCCTACCTTCTTCATCCCTGATCTGGACTTTTCTTGTGTTTTTTTTTGCCAAAAGTCAAGTGATCGCTTCCTCCTCCGCTGACTCCATGACTGAAACAATGAGGAAATGAATTAATTTGACACGAGCGAATTAAAATCGGGTTCAACGTGGCTGCGCGAGGCTCTGCAGATTTGCTGGTGTTCTGGTGTGCTGGACCAGCGCTCCATGTTTTTATTTTATTTTTTAGAACGTTTTATTAACATATAAACACAGAAGATTGCAGCGGTTGAGACAGGACATGCAGTGAAGGCGGAGCTAAGGAGGCTGAGCTGAATTTCAGCGAGAGCAAGGGGGAGGGACCAGAATGCTTTCCCTGTTGAAAATGTTTCTAAGTGCTGCGTTCTACAGAAACTGCAGACTGCACCTTTAAAGAGTTGTTCTGAATGCTGATGGCTGTGGGCAGGAAGGATCTCTTGTAGTGGTTTGTCCTATACGGATATGAAGAAGCCTCTGACTGAAGACATGGTTGTTGTATGACAGTCTGATGAAGGATTGTTGATTGTCAACTGGTGGCCCATGGGCCACTTTAGGTTTGTTGGAGGAGACTTTTGTGGCCAGTATGGGTGACACGATGAAACTATAAATGTCTAATTGTTTTGAACATTTATTGATATTTTTACAATTTACGGGAAATAAAAAGACCAGATTCATGTGGGATAGTTAAAAAAAATCTTCTTCTTTCAGCTTTTCCATCTTCAGGAGTCGCCACAGGGCGTCATCCTTCTCCATCTCACGCTGTCCTCTGCACCTCCGTGTCCTCTCTAACTGCATCCATAGATATCCTTTTTGTCTTTTTCTTGGCAGCTGCATTTTCTACCATCCTTATCTGTCCCTCCTCTGGACATGTCCAAAACACTGTCCCTCCTCTGGACATGTCCAAACCATCTCAGTCTGGCCTCCCTAACTTTATCTCCCAGTTGTTCAACCTGTGCTGTACCTCTGATTATCTCATTCCTCATCTTATCCATCCTTGTCACTCCTAAGGAGAACCTCAACATAGTTGAGAAAACATTTTTTTTAAGTAAAAAATTAAAACTATGAATTGTGCAGATCTATGTGATTTTTTTAATTGTGGAAAACAATAATTAAAGCAAAAGGTCAAAGTGAGTATTTGCTAAACAAATGAAAACAGCTAAAACTAGTTTTGCTGTTGTTTGTGTAACAGCCACTAAATTTCAGTTTTACGTTAGTTTTGGTCAAAGCTGGAAAGAGGTGCTGCAGAGAGACCAAAGAGCCACATGTAGCTCCAGAAACGCAGGTTGTAGACTCCTACGGGGTTTAAAATTAGTTATTTTTAATGTCAGTATCAAGTTTTTATTCCTTAAACAAGCTTATCCAGTTAAAAAACCTTCAGTAAAATAAAATATAAAAAACACGGTACAGTACTATATAAAAAGAACCAGACACAATTTGCCCCATTACCAGAGACATAAGTTAGTGAGAACAGATCTTATCTGCAGGAAATTGAAAAACCACAGGTAAAATATGGGTTTGGCCTTTGGTTGAGTCATCTGCTCATTAAAGTCCCTCAGGTTACAGACAGGTTCAGTCCCTCTGCAGAGGGGAGCAGGAGCCCCCTGCAGCTCTGAAAGGGAGTGGGGGAGATGTAGGAGCTGTTGTGTCTGCCTCAAGAACCTTCTCTAGAACCTGCGTTAGAAATCTGGACCAAAGAACCTGTTTCAACATCACCCGTTTGTGTTTGCCTCCAATCAAAAGAGGGAACGTTACTTATACAGTTGCTCTGATCCAATTATTCTCTGACCAGCCTTCAAGTGATTTTTACTGATAAAGGATACCCTGGAGGCAATAATCTGCTGTCTGCTCAGATTATGGATCTGTCTGAGTCCAAGAACTATGACTAGAGACTGAATGTCAGCGAGAAGAGAGAAACATTTTAAACGGCATAAATAAAGACCTATCCTTGAAATATTGCATATCGGCAAGTGCCTATAACGTCAGAGTTGTAGACTTAGTTTATCTTATACTGAGAAATGACACAGTTGTAGCAGATTTAGAGTTTATTATGAAATATCACATAATCTGTTAGTGCAGGGGTCTGCAACCTGCGGCTCTGGAGCCACATGTGGCTCTTATGCAGCAGCTCTTTCAGGCTTTGACCAGAACTAAAATAAAACTGAATTTTATTTAAATTATTGCCAACAATGAAAATGGCTAGTTTTAGCAGATTTCCTGTCATTTTCAAATATGAGAAGAATAGTACGAATACAAGGCGTGTAACACGTGCTAGTAGTTTGTTAGCCACTTTAAGTCAACATCCAGTCTCTCAGCGTGAACTTTCTCTCAAAACCACCAGAATGTTCTGGAATATCTTTAAGACAAACTGCTGAGAAGGAATATGATGAGAAACGCTAAGAATAAAACACACACCAAAAAAAACAAAGTCAAAGTAAACAAAATTATTTTTCTTTAAAAATGTAATTGGATATCCAACAAACTGGCCTAATTTTATATTGTCTTTACAGGTCCACTGACATGATTTTTTTTTTTTACTATTCATCAAATTGCTCAAAATATATATATTTTATCATTTAAATATGTTCGTTTTTGCAAACAAAATGATAAATCACTTTAATTTTGCTTTAAAAGTGATTTTGAACTTCATTTAATCATGGGAAATCTGATTACACACGAACGAACCATCTGTGACATAGTGAGAGGCAGAGGGCTCTGGTCTCTTTAATAGCGGACAATTTAAAACCCGACAAATTTATCAATTTATGTGAAGATTTGAGCTATTTGTCTTCATTTTGGGAAGCAGAAAATAGTTTGGGTGATGGAACAAGAAACAACAGGATCTAATTTAGGTCTGATGCTGTATCAGACTTACCTTCATGTCGAGCTGCTCATACCCGCGCACTGTGACAAGCCCAGAGCTCTGCCTCTCACTACGTCACAGATGGTGCGTTTGCGTGTAATCGGATTTCCCATGATTAAACACGGCTTGAAGTTCAAAATCACTTTTAAAGCAAAATTAAAGTGATTTATCATTTTGTTTGCAAAAACGAACATATTTAAATGATAAAATATATATATTTTGAGCAATTTTATGAAAATTAAAAAATCATGTCAGTGGGGCTTTAACTTTATGCTTTAAGTCGGATACTTAATTCTTCATCAATTAAGAGAACTCACATCGGCCTTCAGAGTTCAGTGTTTTGATTTTTATAAAAGTGTTAAAAAATATATATTTTCTCTTTCTTTACATAAATCTGGTCTTTTTTGTATTAAAATGTAAAAATATTAATACCATATTTTTCTAACTATAAGGCGCACTTAAAATCCGTGAGCCTTATAATCTGGTGCGCCTTATGTATTAATTCTGGTTACTGACCTCAGTTTGACTTATCTGACCGTTTTGTTTAGCTTAATGCGCCTTATATAGGTAGTCCTTGACTTACGACCTAGATCCGTTCCTACGCGGCATCGTAAACCCATTTTCGACGTAAGTTGGAATATACTTACATACTGCACCATATACATGTACAGTACTGTATTACCAAGCACTTAGCCTATCCTAACATGGTACCCTACATAATTATGAAAAAACATCTGTTTGCGAGCCATAATGAAAGGCAAAAAGAGTTTATGGCCTACTTGGATGCTGGTGACACCGTCCTCCTCAGTCCATCCGCCGTATTCCGTTTACGACGTAAAACCACCGCCCTCCTCGGTCTATCCGCCGTATTCCGTATTCCATTTACTACGTAAAACCGCGTTCACAGTACAGTACCGTATTCCTCCACCGCTGCACTGCGTACAGTATAATAATTTTCGCCATTGCGTTACAACGGTTACGACGTAAAACCGCATTCACAGTACAGTATTCCTCCGTCACTGCACCACGTACAGTACAATACTGATCTTCGTTTGCCATCTACCTGTCTGCATTCTGGGTCCCTGAGCAGCTTTGATGAAGTTTTTCAGAGTGAGGTGGAGACCATCATCAAGAAAATGAAGCCTTCATCCTGCGCCCTGGATCCCTTCCCCTCATCCCTCATAAAATCCAATCACTTTGCAATAAGCCCATTAATCACACAAATAATAAATAAGTCTCTACAATCTGGTCATGTTCAACTGCCTCTAAAAACTGCCATCATTAGCCTCTTCTGAAAAAATCTAATTTGGATCCCGACATTTTTTCTAATTACCGCCCAATTTCCCACCTCCCATTTCTGTCTAAAGTGCTGGAAAAAGCAGTTGCTGCTCAGCTGCAGGACCACCTACAGCAACACTCCCTGTATGAGAAGTTTCAGTCTGGCTTCCAAGCAGCTCACAGTACTGAGACTGCATTGCTGAGAGTTACCAATGATGTCCTCATGGCTGTTGACACTAGTTCTCTCTCCATCCTTGTCCTCCTTGACTTCACTGCAGCTTTCGACACTGTGGACCATAGTATCCTCCTCCACCGTCTTCATGTGGAGGTCGGTCTCTGTGACACTAGCCGTGTTTCCATCAAGGTTTCTAGATGCGCATTTTGAAGTATCGCATCAGAAAAGCTGAATGGAAACGGCAAGATGCAAATTTACTTCCTCTAATTCACCAAAAAGTTGATACGCTCGCTTGAGGTGGTTTTTGGGTTCTTCGAAACAGAGCTGATGCGCAAAACGACAGATGGAAACAGATTTGCCGACTCAGTTCTGCCGTAGCGAACATTCACGTCACGTGACTTCGTCTCCGGACAACATGTAACATCGCTAAAACTAGTTGGCATGACAGAATAAATACAACTTGCCCGATAGCAACACATACCTGAAATATTCTCTCCATTTTGCCGAGATGTGTGGTCGGGTCCTGTTTTCAACCGCTACTTCCTGTTTACTGTAGACATGCGTAACGCTGACGTCTGACGTAATGACGCTGACGTCTGACGTAATGCCGCTTTGCGTGGCCTGGTAGATGCGCTTCAAGCCAGTTGATGGAAACACTTCTGATTCGCATTCATTTTTATTTA
Organism: Garcialebias charrua; assembly: GCA_038048925.1. Taxonomy (NCBI): domain Eukaryota; kingdom Metazoa; phylum Chordata; class Actinopteri; order Cyprinodontiformes; family Rivulidae; genus Garcialebias; species Garcialebias charrua. The sequence goes on along the minus strand of JBBPBX010109975.1, from coordinate 2,399 downwards.
CATTTTTGCGAATTTTCAAAAATTCACTCAAAATTCGTATTGAAAATAGATGGAAACACGGTTACTGTCCTGGACTGGTTCAAATCTTTCCTCTCCAATAGGCTGGAATGTGTTAGTCTTGGCAATACCACTTCCCAGACAGTCTGTGTCTCCTGTGGTGTCCCTCAAGGGTCAGTTCTGGGGCCCCTGCTGTTTTCCCTTTACATGCTGCCTTTAGGTCAAATTATTAATCAGTTCAATCATTTCTTTTCACTGTTATGCCGACGATACACAGCTTTACATCAGGACTGGAGCATCCTCATCATCCCCATTGTCATCTCCATCTTCACTCACTGCCCTCTCTACCTGCCTGGAGGAAATAAGGGCATGGATGAATCAGAACTTTCTTCAATTAAACTGCTCCAAGACTGAGGCCATACTGATTGGCACCCCTCACCAGGTACAAACATCAACTATAACAACAATTTCCTTTTCTGGACAAGACATCCCCCTCTCCACCTCTGTTACAAATCTTGGAATAAAAATGGACTCTCATCTTACATTTGAAAATCACATTAAGCATCTGTTTAAAACCTGCTTCTTCCATCTTCGAAACATCTCCAGACTTCGCCCATCTCTAACTTTTTCTGATGCTGAGAAACTCGTCCATGCCTTTGTCTCCTCCAGGCTCGACTACTGCAACTCCCTGTTTATTGGAATCCCTGGCAAAAACCTTCAGAAGCTTCAATACATTCAAAACAGTGCAGCAAGGATTTTGTTGAGAGCTCGTAAATTTGAACATATTACACCCATTCTCCATAACCTCTATTGGCTTCCTGTCACCTACAGAATTCAGTACAAAACTGCTTTCATTACACACCAATCTAAGAAAGCTAAGTCTGGTCCTCTAGACATTCAAAAAACAAAACAAAACAAAGCCAAAAAATTGCTTAAATAGCTCTTTAGCTACATAATAGCTTTTTTAGATTTTTCTACCTGGATTACAGTATTGAGCATGCATCAGGGTATTACACACCAATGCTTACACGGAACTTCACCTGATTATCTAAAGGACGTTCTTGTACCATATTCATCCACCCGGTCTCTACGATCACAGAACAGTAATCTCCTTCACATTCCTCGAACCAAATTAAGGACCATGGGAGACCGGGCATTCTGTGTGGCTGTCCCCGCCTATGGAACTCCCTCCCTGACGACCTGAGAGCTCCACAGTAACTGGTTGACTTTAAACAAGGCTTAAAGACTTTTCTTTTTAAGCAAGCCTACTCTGCCTCCACATGATTTTATCTTTGATCTTAGTTGATATTATCATTGTTTTTAATTACTGTATCACTTGTTTTTATTTGATCTTTGATTTTAGTTGCATTTTGTAGCACTTTGAGATTTTTGTTAATGAAAAGTGCGTTATAAATTAAATTCATTATTATTATTACTGTATTCTTCCGCCGCTGCGTCGCTGCGTCATGACGTTTATGACGTAAAACTGCGTAACTCGAAATAAGGCTTTTCATAGTAAATGGGAGATGCGTCGTAAACACGAAACGTCATAACTCGAGACCGTCGTAACCCGAGGACTACCTGTAATCTGGTGCGCCTTATAGTCAGAAAAATACAGTAAATGGTAATAATAGACATTTTTCGTTTTATAATATCACCCCCACTGACTGGAAAAGCCACCGTCAACAAACTTGTGGTGGTCCACAGGCCACCAGTGGACAGTACACAGTTGTAGCAGGTTTTGCAGCTCCGGACATCAATTAGTAAACAAAGTGGGGAAAAAATGGCTCTTTTTATTACAGATGTTGCAGATCCAGGTGTTAGTGTTGATGACTGTCCGAGTCTGCAAAACAGACTCAATTAAAGCTACTTTTGTGTGTTTTTTTAAGGACAAATGTTAATTAAAACTCATTAGCAAAGTGCCAGTGTGTCTGGAAGCTAAACGATGGATGTTTTCGTAAAACTCCTCCGTCAGACGGAGCTGGCAGCTCAGAGGGTGGAGATACACAATAAAAACAAATTGTGTCATGTAATCGTTTGTGTTTTGCAGATGATGTGGTCCTACTGGCTTCATCAGTTCGTGATTTACAACTTTCACTGGAGCGGTTTGCAGCCGAGTGTGATGCGGCCGGGATGAGGATCAGTTCCTCCAAATCCGAGGCCATGGTCTTGAGCCGGAAAAGGGTAGCATGCCCTCTCCGGGTCGGGGAGGAGGTCCTGCCCCAAGTGGAGGAGTTTAAGTATCTCGGGATCTTGTTCACGAATGAGGGAAAACTGGAGCGTGAGATCGATAGGCGGATAGGTGCAGCGTCCGCAGTGAAGCGGGCGCTGTACCGGTCTGTCGTGGTGAAGAGAGAGCTGAGTCAAAAGGCAAAGCTCTCAATTTACCGATCGATCTACGT
>JBBPBX010109974.1:0-10935 GCA_038048925.1 Garcialebias charrua | reverse complement strand
ACTTTTTTAAAAAGTAACTAGTAATGTGTAACTAATTACTTATTTTGGGTAACGTACCCCAACTCCTGCGGAGTACCCCACAGAACCCCCCGAGGGACGCGGTCGAATGCCTTCTCCAAGTCCACAAAGCACATGTAAACTGGTTGGGCAAACTCCCACGCACCCTCCAGGACCCTGTTGAGGGTGTAGAGCTGGTCCAGTGTTCCACGACCAGCACGAAAACCACACTGCTCCTCCTGAATCCGAGGTTCGACTATCCGACGGACCCTCCTCTCCAGAACCCCTGAATAGACCTTACCAGGGAGGCTTAAGAGTGTGATCCCCCTATAGTTGGAACACACCCTACGGTCCCCCTTTTTAAATAGGGGAACCACCACCCCAGTCTGCCAATCCAAGGGAACTGCCCCCGATGTCCACGCGATATTGCAGAGTCGCGTAAGCCAACACAACCCTACAACATCCAGAGCCCTAAGGAACTCCGGGCGAATCTCATCCACCCCCGGAGCCTTGCCACCGCGGAGCTTTTTAACCACCTCGGCGACCTCAGCACCAGAGATCGGAGAACCCGACCCAAAGTCCCCAGGCTCTGCTTCCTCAGTGGAAGACGTGCCAGTAGGATTGAGGAGGTCTTCGAAGTATTCCGCCCACCGACTCACAACATCCCGAGTTGAGGTCAGCAGCACGCCACCCCCACCATAAATGGTGTTGGTCGCGTACCTCTTTCCCCCCCTGAGACGCCGGATGGTGGACCAGAATCGCCTCGAAGCCGTACGGAAGTCATTCTCCATGGCCTCTCCAAACTCCCTTTGATAAGGGCTGTTAGGTCCCTGTACGACCGGTGTCAGAGCTTGGTCCGCATTGCCGGCAGTAAGTCAGGCTCGTTTCCGGTGAGAGTTGGACTCCGCCAAGGTTGCCCTTTGTCACCGATTCTGTTCATAACTTTTATGGACAGAATTTCTAGGCGCAGCCAAGGTGTTGAGAGGATCCGTTTTGGTGACCTTAGAATCGCTTCTCTGTTTTTTGCAGATGATGTGGTCCTACTGGCTTCATCAGTTCGTGATTTACAACTTTCACTGGAGCGGTTTGCAGCCGAGTGTGATGCGGCCGGGATGAGGATCAGTTCCTCCAAATCCGAGGCCATGGTCTTGAGCCGGAAAAGGGTAGCATGCCCTCTCCGGGTCGGGGAGGAGGTCCTGCCCCAAGTGGAGGAGTTTAAGTATCTCGGGATCTTGTTCACGAATGAGGGAAAACTGGAGCGTGAGATCGATAGGCGGATAGGTGCAGCGTCCGCAGTGAAGCGGGCGCTGTACCGGTCTGTCGTGGTGAAGAGAGAGCTGAGTCAAAAGGCAAAGCTCTCAATTTACCGATCGATCTACGTTCCCACCCTCATCTATGGTCATGAGCTTTGGGTTATGACCGAAAGAACAAGATCTCGGATACAAGCGGCTGAAATGAGTTTTCTCCGCAGGGTGGCTGGACTCTCCCTTAGAGATAGGGTGAGAAGCTCAGTCATCCGGGAGGGACTCGGAGTAGAGCCGCTGCTTCTCCACATCGAGAGGAGCCAGTTGAGGTGGCTCGGGCATCTGGTTAGGATGCCTCCTGGACGCCTCCCTGGTGAGGTGTTCCGGGCATGTCCCACCGGGAGGAGACCCAGAGGAAGACCCAGGACGCGCTGGAGGGACTATGTTTCTCGGCTGGCCTGGGAACGCCTTGGGATTCCCCCAGAGGAGCTGCTCCAAGTGGCTGGGGAGAGGGAAGTCTGGGCCTCCCTACTTAGGCTGCTACCCCCGCGACCCGACCCCGGATAAGCGGAAGAAGATGGATGGATGGATGGATGGATGGATGTTGGGGTCATGGATCAGAGAGGTTGCAAGTTTTGCAAACGAGCAGATCTCCTGGCCCCAGCCCGTTTTCTGGTTGGGCCTGGTTTACTGGTCTCCGGCCTTAAAAGGGTCCTGGAGCCTGACAAACCACCGGTGGGCTTTAAGAGCAGAACTGAGTCAGCACATTAAGCGCGGTCACGTGCATCAAGATCACTGCTTGAGCATTGAAAGTCGCCCACCATGGATAAGGGGGCAGCTTCAGCATGAGAATGTGGAGATGGTCCTTTGTGCTGAGCAGACTTTATATTGGTTGGTGACAGAGAGCTCAGTCCTCTTCGATTAAAAGGAAGAGGAGTCTGATTCAGCCCTGGCTTGTTTACACACACTGCAGTTTCATCACAACTGCCTTTGTGAACGTGTGAAGCTGGTGTTAGCCTGCGGGCTTCTGCCGTGGCCCCCCGTCCCTTACTGGGAACCGTTGAATAGGTGGCCAGGAAGGTGGGTCGTCAGATTCTGTCGGCGCGCACCCCTGGAGCGCGGACGTGTCACGGGTTTGTTTGGTTTGTGTATTGTCCGCCCCGTGGTTTACAACGGAGCGGGGGCTGGAGCACGTGACCCCCCTCACCTGTCTCTGTGAGGAGTGTCGGGCCTGCTTGCAGGCGCCTCTGGGCCTGTCTGTTGCAGACAGAACCGAGGCACCCTGCTGGGGTTCATTGATTAGGCTAACACCCCGTGAGCCGTGAGGGAGGGGGGGGAGATGGCCCCCTCCCTTTATGTCGGCTGGCAGGACAGAGGGACCCGTTCTGCTGATGTTATTGTGTTGTTTTTTTTTTGTGAGTCAAGAAAACAGAGAGGGGCTGTTTTTTTAGCTTTATTCGTGCTTATGTGTAACGACATATTTGACTTTATGTCCCTCATAGCAGAAAGAACATGATTTGTGTCTAAAACAAAGTCACCCACTTTTTGTACCATGCTACAAACAAAGTCTGGATGTGAAAAGATCATTTCCCGTACCGCGTGGGCGGGTGATAGTGTAAAATTAAGAAGCGGCCCTGGTTCATCAGGCACGCTTCTGTTTGGTGTCCCGATTCGCCGAGGAGGTTCTGTACCGGTCCGCCTGGCGGGGAACAAATCTGTTCTTACTCCAGGCGTGTTCGGTCCGAGGTAGGGCCGGCTATGGTCTATGCCATTGCTCGACCTCGTACGCCGGCCGCTTTTGCGTGGGGCACGTGTGGCTGAATGGTGTCGAGGCTGCGGTACTCTGCTCCCAGATGACTCCTTGGGGGGGGCGAAGGTTCTCCTGGGAATGCCCACTCGGAGAGCTTCAGCCTGTTTACGCTCTGGTCCAACCTGGTCTGAATTCGATCCAGCGCTTTCCCAAAAAGTCCCGTCGGTTCTATTGAATGGTGGAGAAAAGAAACCTTCTGTCCCTCCGGGAGGTCAGTTAAGGTCATCCACAGATGGCGTATTGCGATGACCACCTCCGCCATTCCTCTGCCTTGCGTAACAGCTGCTGTCCCCATCATACAGAGCATAAAGTCTGTTGCCCTGCGGTCTTCATCCAGCAGCTCTGCGGTAGCTTGCTTGTCTGTCGTTACCTAAAGCTCCTGTAGTTTTTCAGCCAGGTAAGCTTGTATCAATGCGGATGCGTTCATTACGCGCGCCGCGAGACCCTGAGCCCTGTAGCATTTCTCGAGCAGAGAAGCCGAGGCTTGACAGGCCTTGCTGGGGAGAGTTGGTTTTGTCCCAGATGACTTGGGAGCCAGATGAGACGCCAGCGTGTCCTCGATTTGAGGCACATTGGCTATTCCCACTTCATCCATCCCGTCCACGTCGAGAAACTGCGAGAGCGGCAGTAGCATGGGGGCTCTGGGCTGAGATCAGGTGCGAGTCAGCTCTGTAAGGAAGTCCGGAAAGACGGGCATCCTTTGCCTCGTGGCGGCCTGCTACTTTAAGTAAAAATAATTTCTTGCCAACCTCGTGACTTGTTGACGAGATAGAGGCTCCGGCCATGGGATCTGTAGCACGTCCGCTGCTCTGTGACACAAGTCGAACAGAGATGGGATGGAAAAGTCCGTCTCCGGGAGCACAGGCACCGGGGTGCGGGAGAGGTCTTCTCCCTGTTCCCTGTATCCGAAGTCGGCTTAGTCCGCAGAAAATTCACCTGAGGCTGAAATCGAGGTCTCGTCCTCGTTCATCATGCCTCAAGTGTCAAATTTGACTGTTAATTCCACCATGGGGGGCAGCACATCTGGGATGTCGCCCCATTCGACTCGGGTGCTGTCGTCCAAAGCCATGCTCTCGAGCTCCGGCGGGGGAGTGAGAGGCTCAGTAGTGTCCGGGTCTGCTGGCGCCGCAGCAGCCCCCATGGCCTTGGCAACGAAGTCCTCCCGGTTCCTCTTCACCGCCTCCAGCATCTGGCTGCAGTGTGGGCAAGACTCGGGTGCGTCCAGCGTCATGTTTGCGTGTAACATTCCCAAGCAGACGGGACAGGCCTCAGGGGTGTCTGTCGCTGAGAGGGAAAAAACGCATCCGCTAGGGCAGGCGCGCGAGGGTGGGCTTGGTGTGATGCAGTTAGTGCCGCTAAGCGAAGCTGTCTGCGGAAAGAGGAGAAGAAAAAACTTTGGGGTTAAGGAAAAATGTGCCGGACTAGCTTTTGCTAGCCCAGTAGTATGCAGGAATAATTCTCTGTGCTCTGTGTAGAGAGCAAGCTCACCTCTGATCGAGCGATGAAGCAGCAGAGAAGTCTGCAAAGATAGAGAGTTCAGGTTTAAGCGAGGTGAAGGGCAATAAGAGAACTAGAAAGTTCCGGAGAAACTTTGACGGGGGCTGCCAGGTTGTTGCCAGACATCTTGAATCAAAATGGCTCCAAATGTTAATCAGTTCTAGAGATACATCTGATAAATACTTTCTATGAGTTTCAAACAGTACCAACAGTGAGTATGTTTTCATCAGATTCTAAATCATGTGACTTGACAGCAGCAGTTTGTGTGAGGAGTGTTCTCCCATTCATTTTCAATGGGGAAATATGGCAACTTTGTTAGCAAAATACATCGCCATGGTAACTCCGATTGCTTAGAAAAGTAATAGCACACATCTCTGAGTCGGGCCGGTCGTTTTGATATAACTTTTGTGGGGGTTCACTTTGTGGTTCGGTCCGTATTAAAGTTGAAAAAGATAACTTTTTCTGGTGTAGAATAATAAGTGGGCAGTAACCAACTAGTTCCTGGATTTGGAGATTCATTACGTCTTTGTTCGCAAATTACGTTGCCACGGTAAGTCGAAATGCCAATAAAAGTAATAGCACACATCAGGGGGCCGAGCCAGTCGTTTTGATATAACTTTTGTGGGGGTAGACATTGTGGTTCGGGCCGCATTAACGCTCGACGACAATGTAGACACACGTTCGAGCACAATAACAATAGGTGGCTTCCATGCATTTACATGCAATGGCAGCCCCCAATAACTGATGAGACTAGACCAGTTTAGCCTAAATGGCCTCTTGTTATCTGAGTAAACTGAGTGCAGCTGAAGTTAAAAATAATCTCTTGAAAACTGAGTTTGCTTAAGTCTTTGCACGTTTTTCCAAAATGAACTTTTTATTTGTTGTTTCTAAAATTAATCTCTCAAATAATGAATTGTTTCTAGAAATGTCCTCATCCACACAGAAACACTAAAATTAAACCCAAAACACTGCAGTAACCATGCCAGGCCTGTGTGTGGTGCTATAACGCTGCAACAAACATACTCCAAAGGGAACAAGCTGTGGGTTTACACCTGGGTGTGGTATGTAAATGCAAGAAAAATAAGAAAAAAATAAAAGCCATCAGATTGTAGTTTAGACAAGGGGCGGGGCTATGACATCATTGTTTTTTAAATCTTGTGTTTTGGCTGTCTACATAAAAGTATAAGGGTGGTGTTTTAAGTTTTTAATTTTTTCATTTTGAATACCACTTTATGATAGTGACTCAAAATAGTACTGTACAAAGAAACATGTGATTATTTTCTGTCTGGATTGTTAGTCATTGATGCTCTGTTTCCATGCAGGCGTTCACCTTTGTTATCACTTCCTGTTACTGTGCGTGCAAATCTCTCCACAACTGTTAAGAGACATGAACCGAAATAGGTTTTTATTTTTTATGTTATTAACGTTATCTTTCCAAAATGTGTTTATGTTTATAACAACAAATGGATCTCACATGCACTTTAAGGATCTTCAGGTATTTGGAAGTGGATATTTTTTGGTCGAAGAGAATTTTTGAGGTCAGTAATTTTGAATAGAGATTATTTTGCCTACATTTTTTGTTGTTGTTTTACAGCAGGTTGTGTGCAGTTTGACCTCATTATTTATATACGTATAGAGCAGGTAGTGACCTCCAACATGAATGGTGGCAAGAGTCGTATTTTATTTTTGAATGGACAATATAAAAATAATCCAGCATGTCAGAAAATGCCTCTTAAAAGTAGTACATAAGCATTTTACAAATAGCTAATTTGGAGTTTCTAGTTAGTTTTATGAAAGCTAAAACTATCAATGCCACAGTCAAACCTTTTTAAGGAAATAAATAAACTAAAAAAACAACATACTGTACTGTATCAAAAAAGGCGTTCAATACAGGATCAACTGGACTTTATTTGTTGCAGAAAACATTTCGACTTCTGTCCAGAAGTCTTTTTAAATTCTGAATGAATGAAAGCTGAATGAATGAAAGCTGAATGAATGAAAGCTATTGTCATTCCTTATGTTGCTGGAGTCTCAGAGAATTTCAGAAGGATTTTCAACAAACACAACATCCCAGTACATTTCAAACCTAGCAGGACTCTCAGACAGAGGTTGGTCCACCCTAAAGACCAAACCCCCACACACAAACAGAGTGGTGTGGTTTATGCAGTCCAGTGCAGCGAAGTCTGCTCAGACCGTTACATCGGAGAAACGAAGCAACCTATCCACAAAAGAATGTCTCAACATAGGAGAGCTACCTCCTCTGGACAAAACTCAGCTGTTCACCTCCACCTCACGGACAAGGGTCACTCATTTGAGGACCAGAATGTTCAAATTTTGGACCGAGAGCACAGATGGTTTGAGAGGGGGGTGAAGGAAGCTTTGTATGTTAAGAGAGAAAAACCTTCTCTTAACAGAGGAGGAGGTCTGAGATTTCAACTTTCTAAGACTTATAACTCAGTTTTGGATTTGATTCCGAAACGTTTTACACTGGATGGGAGCAGGGATGTCTTGTCTGTAAATTAGACTAACAAAGTTTCTCTGAGTAGCCTCTGTTGTTGTTTGGGAGGTGTTTTGTCAATTTACATACAGTTTGTGTCTTCTACCAGAGACCTCAAGGGAACCTCCTACTGTTAAGGTGTGATCTTTCAATTTACATGTATGTGTTACAAACCCCCAGGTGTGATGTGTTGTTTTGTTTTGTCAATTTAAATAGAATGGGCATGTTAGGTATTTTGTGGTGTTATTTCAGTTTCCAATTTCATATGTTGGTGCGTGGCTTGTATAAAACTTCTCGTTCTCACAGCTTTCATTCATTCAGAATTGAAAAAGACTTCTGGACAGAAGTCGAAACGTTTTCTGCAACAAATAAAGTCCAGTTGATCCTGTATTGAACGCCTTTTTTGATTTTATCATGTCCTGGACGACTGAGAATCTTCACCAACATACTGTATATAAAAATAGATTTTAATACCAGGTGTAAAATGATGTCAATGATGACGTGTCTTTATCGTTGGCTTAATTAGAGCTCACAATAACAAAAGGTCAGGGTTGAACCACAACATTGGATTGTAGACCATAGAAATATTTACACTAAGCTGTTTTGATTTCCATTAGAATTTGTTTAATGATTTTTTTTCTTTTTCTTTCGGCTGCTCCCTTCAAGAGTGAACTACCGGTAACTCACAAAGATTTGGCAATTGTTTTTATGCACGAAACCCTTCCTGATGCAACCACAGGTCACTGAGATACCACAGCCCTCTGTGTGGAGCAGAGAGCTGCAGATGCTGGGGGGTTAAGGGCCTTGCTCAAGGGCCCAGAGTGGGGCAAATAAGCGTGGAGACAGGTGTGGGTGTTTCACCATTTCCACCTGTATTGTAGATTATTGTCGATCCGTGGAGTTGAACGGTGACTTTCCGATCACTGGCCCACCTTAACTAACATAAATAACTCTGATTAGAATAATATTTTTTTCATGTCTTGTTTTTTGACCTAAAGCTGTGTAGTGATATAGGCCTCTGTCTTGACCTTCAAGTACACCTCTCCACATCTCTCTGAAACTCTAAGTGTTACACCTTCTTGAAGCTCTCAAGGAGACAGATGGACACTTATATATTTTAACAATTATTATGAATTAATGGACACTAATTAATCAGATTGAACTTTCTCTTTAATGTGTGTTAATTCAGAATTGATCTACAGTATATTTTTGTCATTTTTAATGATGATCTGTTACTTTCATGAGCTTTGGCCTTCTACTGGTTTTATTTCTGCAAAGCAAGCAAGACTCTGTCGCTAAGGCAGAAGTCAGGGTAAGAGCTGTTCTCTTGCAGCCTTCTCTGTTTTGTCTATGAAGTTAGCCATAACATTTTCTGTGCTTGCAAGCAGGCCACCTGGCTGTTTATGTAAACAGTTTTCCTGTTGTCCGTCAAGAGACTTTCTGCCTATGGGATCATACTTCCATCTTTTATTTTGTTAACCAGCCTGTAGCCGTTGAGGAGGTGGGAAGACCCCACCTCCCCCATATAATGGGCACTTCCTATTTGGAAGTTAGTTTTTTGGAGGAGAACGAAGAGTCAACCTGCTCTCCTCTCTGAAAGCTGGAGACGTCCCGGTCAGGTGTCAACGACCCACGTCTCAGCGGGGATCATAGCAAAGCCTTACTGTGATCCTGTCACTGTTCTGGAAGAATTTGTTTTCTAAAGTTTTATTTTGAAAGTCAGTCTGTGCGCTCGACCGTTGGTCCCTGCCGAGGGAGGCGAGTTCCTCGTATCGTGAATCAGCACACTCACGCTGAAGTCCAACTGGACGGCCACTGGACAAACCCATCCACGTGTGTGTCCACAAACTTCTCCACTCTTGTCTCCAAGAGACGAACCTCCAACAGGTAAAGAGCCGTGGTGTGTTTGAACGTGCGGGAGCCCAGCAATCTGCTCGTGTGGGGGAAACGGTGTCACCTAGTCTGGTTCAAAGTAAACAACTTTAGCTTAACTTAGCTCCAGAACTCCTTCCTCCTATTTCTTATTTTTCATAAGTATTAATCTGTCAAGTAATGTGCCAACAGTTAAGTTTTAATTGTCTGTTTGTTTTAATTTGAATTCTTGTCAACGTAGTTATTAAATCAGAGCTAATATCGATACAAATGTTTAATGTAATTTTTGTGATAGTTTCAATAAAAGGTCTATAATTTTTGTAGACCAACATAAATTGAAGTCTAAGCGTGAAATTACATTACTGGCTAATCACATCGTTAGATTTGTTGATTTATTCTGAAAAAGTTGAGACCCCGTGAACTTGGTGGCAAGTTTGTGCAGATAAAAGTCTGCTCATACCTGCACGTCTAAACTATAGGTAAGTCAGTAAACTGACTAATAACTCCTATATTGTTACATATTGGTGGCCGCGTACGGGTCTGCTGAAAGATTAAATTGATAAGTTGTTTTTGTAGCTTATTTTTGTTAACGGTGTTTGTTGGCATTAGTTTGCATCCTGGTTTTGGGCTTATAAGAATAGTTTTGGCTGGTGAGTGTCCGGGAGTTGCTAATTGTGGCATTGTCTGGATTATTTTCCCGTTAGAATTATTTTTCATTCACATTTGAGCGTATGCTTGGAGCGGGTGCGTGATAAATGTTTTGTCTGTGCTTGTGAGACGTTTCATTACGTGTCACGAGGCTGCATGCATCTTTCATTGTTGTGACCGCCGAGTCACGATCCTGTTTCATTCTATTACATCTGCGATTTATTGTTGAAGGTCTGTTTCACACATTTGCTGCTCCATTTTACCTAATCTGTTACAACGTGTTGTTTGCCGAGGTTCGGGAAAACCCACTCCGCTGGGACCGGATGTATTCCGGTTCCGTTTGACGTAAAGTCCGTTGTTGTACACAGTTAGCGTGCTGCCTCCCCTGGGGGCGTGAGAGTTGGCTTGGATGTGTTGTGCTCGTTAACAGAATTTTCTGCGGTGTAAGAGTCGTTTATTTTGTGGAAGAGAGTCCAGTACTTTGGATCGAGCTACTGCTAAACGGTACTGAGAGAAAAGATGGCTGCTTAAAACGCTGTGATTGGTCCATTGTGTGTCGCGTTCAAAGAACGTTGGTTTCTGTAGACTCTGGTTGTCAGTTTCATTTTTGCACACATTTCTGACAGTTTATTTGTGTTGTTTGAGTTCTATGCGCGTGATATCGTCGAAGACTGGCTTAACCGCGGTGTTTTGCGATATTTATGACTGTTTTAGAACGTTGAAAAGACCGTTCCACGCTTTTGTTCGACCGACCGCAGGTCCGTGAACACACCGCTCGAACGGCACGTCACTAGTGGGTGGCGTTAGGTTTGGAAGACACAATTTCCCATGAACACTTGGGTTTTAGAACTACAGTTCTGTCTTCGCTGTGATTGGTCGATTACGCTGTATGTGTTGACGCATGCGCAGTGGGTGAAGCCCCGCTCCTCGTCAAATTTCACTTGCTACTTGTCCCAGACGAGTTTCCGTGCTTGTTTGTCCATTACTGTCTTTGAAAAGACTGTTTAATCGCGGTGTTTTTGAGATTTTAGTGGGTGGACAGAGCCGGTTGCTCTGAAAAACTGCCGATCGCCATGTGACCAGGTCACGTGACACCGATTTTGCCGGTTTTATGAGGACCGACCTTATTTCTTTTAAACGCAGTTTAAAAGGTTTCACAGTTCAACCGATTTTGCTCACATGATTTCGTTTTTGTGAGCCTGGGTTCTAGAGCTTATCACGTTACGCTTTAGATCTGTCTGATTGATGCTTTTCATCCGTGTTGGATGTCTGTGTGGGCTGAAAGCTACGGCTGCGCTCACTGGTGATAACAGCGCCTCTATAGCGGTCAGATAGAGAAATTACAGTCGCTGTGATAAACTCACTTCCAG
>JBBPBX010109973.1:0-10935 GCA_038048925.1 Garcialebias charrua | reverse complement strand
ATTAAAACCCACTGAGATTGCGATCTCATCAACAAGAAAGACCAGGCAATGATGTTTTGTCATAATTTACAAGAGTATTCCATTAAAAATATTAAGATACTGTTATGTGCCTGAGATTGACATTATTGTTATTATTTGTCCTTTTGACGTTTTGGGTTTGGGCTTAACTCGTTAAGCTTTATTTGTTTTAAGATGTGGTGTGTTCTGCCCACCCAAAAATATGGCTGGCCTTTGGGAGATTCTCCTCCTCTCTCAGAAGCTCTCTCTCTTTGGGCTCACTTTGGTTTTGTTTGCTCCCTGGCCGCCCTGGTTTTTTGGGCTCTGTTTTGCTCTCGCTCATCATTTCCAAGATGAGTCTCTGCGATGTGAGCCGCATTAGCCATCCAACCTGACCATGTAGTTCTTGTTAACTTTTTGTCTATTTTTGTAGTACTTTTTGCCCGGTGGGACCGATTGTCCCGTTTTCGCTTTTTCTTTTGAAATAAATGTTTTTGTAGGTATTTTCTAGTTTTAGTTCAGTACTAGCAGTTGCTTCAATGGCCCTGTTCAGGGTTGACCCGCTGCGGTACCTTTTTGTTCTGTTTGACTGGCTCACCAGGTCCATCTTTGAGTTGTTACTTTGGGTTTATCTTTTGGTGGGCACAGGAATTGGGGGTTCCTGATCATTTTAGCCACCCCCCCCCCTCCCACACACACACACACACACACACACACATACATAGGGAGCAGTTTCAAATCAATTGAAAGTTTTAATCCCTATATTTTGAGTCTCATGTCCTCCTTAATGTGTTGTGTCTCGTTGGACGTAACAATACTTTTGTCTGGAAGTGTCTCAGTTTGCAAAGAAGATGCTATCGCCATTAAATTAAACTCTGTGCTTGCAAAATGTGTAAAACTCAATGCAAATTGATTTAATGCAAAACTGACAGCAATATAAAATGCTCATAATTTATAAATCACTGCTTTCATGAACCTCAATGATAAATCTGGCAACAACCAACTTTGACATTAGCTCTGTTCAGACTAGCTGTTAGCTTTTCAGTCCAGTCAGAATCAATTTATTTTTCTCCAAACCGAGGTAGTTCAAAGAACAATCTGGAACAGGTAAGATATTATTTGTTCATAACTTTCAAAGAACCCTACTTTAAAAAGATCTGAACTATTATTTTAAAGCAAGTGTCATTTTAAAGCTTTACACATTTAGTCAAAATGTATCGGAATTTTTAAAAACTCTAACGTGATTGACAGGACAAATCATTTTCTAAAAACATTTGACTGCAGTGAACATTCAGGCTCATAAAGCAATACCAAGACACACAAATCTTGATCAAACAGAATAATTAAAACTGTATACATATACATATTTACAATCTCATTCAAATGCAGTGTACTATTAAAAACTTTACAGTCTAACAGCAGTACCTCATTGCGGTAGTGGCCTGCACTGTGTTAACCTGAGGTGTAATGCATCCTCGGGCCTTTGCTTTTGGCAGGTGAATTAAGGTGTATGAGTTATGACTGCTGGTGAGGTTTTATCAGATGGCTTGAGAGATTATAACACTGTCTGGCAAAAATCCTGCCACAGGCTATTTCTTCTCTCAAGGGCTCTTGTTAGGGTCAGAGGATGGCAGCACTCAGATTTTTATTTTTATTTTTTGAAAGAATTAGTCTTTTAAACTAATAGTTGTCATGAAATGTATTCATATTATGTATACACATTCATACATGCCCATAGATTAGTGGCCTGATGGAAGGCATTGTGTTTGTTCTGTATTCAACAGACTGGTAGAGCATGACTGAGATAAAGGGTTAGACAGAGAAAATTAAACAATGTAGCAGTAGAATGTAAATGAATGTGTGTACATAAAGATTTCATTTGTATTTTATGTTTGACTTTGATGGCCTGGCTACTAAAGTACTCACATCAAGCAGGGAACATCTGATAAAGCTCATAATGATGGAGAAATCATGGGCTCTGTTGTTTAGTTTGGAGAGGTCTTCTGGGCAGTAAAGTATCAGTTCCTGCACCTCACAGATAGGCACTGTACATCCAAAATATCTCTCCTGAATGTCTCACAATGGCTGAAAGTGTTAAATGAAGGAGCATGTAAACATATGAATACCCTAAGTTTTTAGATGTGAGTTGAAAATAGGATATGTACTGATTTTCAAGGCATATACCTAAAATAAGTTTCTAGGCAAGATGCTTTTCTAACTAAATCTAACAAAGTTGAGTCAGGTCCTCTGGACATACTCTTCTTTGTTGAAACGTTTCTTCTTTTATCCAAAAAAAGTCTGGGGAAGTTTGATAAAAGCTTATGGATGTTTATCACCAACTAATGTTAAATTAATGTTGAACCATGTGTGTGAGTTCAGAGAGTTGTTTTTCCTCTCAAAGAGGAGCCTGGCCTGATCCCTCCCTGTCTGTGAGCTGGGAAGCCAAGGTCGTCATGACCAGAAGTAGAGAGAGTCAGATTGTTATGAAATAAAAAATATATTTGTCTTAAGGGGTTTTTCACATGGTGTTCAGATGATCAGTTTTTCTTGTAGAGTGGTGAGAATTTGCTGAGGGGACACAGGATGTGAGCATGTCTGGTTCTGAAGAAGTGCTCACTTTGGATCTGATTGGTTTGGGAAGAGACTTTTGGCGCCTCTCTGTCTGTCAGTTTTATGACTTTAAGATATATGACTCTGTAAGGAAGTCACTGGAAGTCTCCTTGTTCTGTGTGGCTCTTCAGCCACCCTTCCCCCTCGTTAGCTCTCGTATGAGCTGAAAAAAGCAGAAACTTCTTCTTGTTGGTGGAAGAGCAGGCAACGCCCTACAAAAGAATAAAAGCAATGGGTTTTTCCTCCTCCGTCAGTCAATGCAAGGAGCCGGCCATGGGAAAAGCAGCCCACCAAGGTCGTATGCGGGGTCTCCCTGTCCCTCTTTTTCCCCCTCTCTCCCTCCCTTCTCCCTTCTCTCTCTCTCACTGTCCACGTCTTTTAAAACAAATGTAATGGCTTTTAGAAAATAGAACAAATGTATTCTGTGACTTTTCAAACTTATAATTAAACTGGTTTTTGGAACTTTAAATTACGTGCGTTTGTTGTATTTTCAGTGTATCTCTCCTTTCTGATCTAAAGTGAACCAAATAACGAATTCTGGGACGGATAGTTTCATACGTCAACAATTTGGAGGTTCCTACCGAGATGGTTGCACGCGCGGACAGGAAAGGATGAGCCGGAGTCCAGAGCACTGACTGACCGGTCACCTCTAAAAAAGGTAAGCAGATTCCTGTTTAAACGAAATCTGTGATTGGAAATTTTATAGGCAAATTTTACTCAGTGTATTTGGACTCAATTAAAAGTGGAATTATAAGTTTCCAGCCAAGACTCCAGATCCCAGAGTAAAAACACGCAATGGTCGAGCCAACCAAATGCCGACGGGCGTTTGGAACAGAGGGAAAGGGGTTCTAGGATAAATAAATAATTTATCCGCCGCCGTTTCCTGTAACTCTGAGACTAAGTTCAACTGTAATCTTGTTAGGTTTGTGGCTAACTATAAAACAGTGTCAATTAAATCCACTTATAATTTGACTTATGATAAGTGGAGGCGGGATCTGGTGAGGTGATGTATTTGTATATTACCATGCGTAAATACATTATAATACATTAGGAATGAAGGCATTGAAAAAATTTAAACCCACAAACAAATAAAATAAATAAAGTGTGGGACTGAGTGAAGAAAAAAATTAAACCCACAAACAAATAAAATAAATAAAGTGTGGGACTGAGTGAAGAAAAAATATTGAGGAAAACGCGCTGACTTTCGCTGATAAAATAATCTGATAAGAGTTCCTGGACCAGATAAAAATAGAATAGAATTAGTCACAGAATACTAAATCTTTTTTATGTTCTAAAATAATGGTTTCCTGCCATGTGAGGAGTCAATGCCTGCCTCACCTGCGTGACTTGTCTCTGCTCTCCAAACTGCGTGTGGCTCTCTCTCTCTGCAGCGCTGTGCTGCTCTGGACCAGTGGCGGAGTTAGACTTTTATTGCTGGGGGGGCCGAGAGGGGGCCAAAACTATAAGTGGTCCACTTACTACAGCACAGTGGGAAAAATGGTTTTATCCCAATTTTTTTGGGGGGGATTTGTAGACGCTATGAAATTTTGAAACATATTTTTCCCTTAAAATGATACAGGCTCTCAGTTTAAACTTTTGATCTGTGATCTAAATATTTTTAAGTTTAGAAACCAAGTGGTTTTCTAAACAGCTTTAGTGTTTGACTTTGTCCACACTCATAAAATACACAATGAAGTACCCAAAAAAAAAAAAAATATATATATATATAATAATAAAATATATATATATATATATACCGGTAAACTTAAATGGTACATATCGCCCCTTGCTGCTTTGAGCATGTAACAGTCACAAGACCACATTGAAATAAGAAATATAAAATATGATAAAAATACATTTCTGTGTTTATTTTATTTCTATCCAAGACACTATGATAAGAATGACTATATATTTAATATAGGTGGATAGAGTACAGTATCTCTGTTTACAATTCTGGTTGGTGGTGTGCCTCGTGATTTTTTCAGTGAAAACACAGTGTGCCTTGGCTCCAAAAAGGTTGAAAAACACTGGTCTAATGAAAATAAACAGTTTAAGTTAATTAGAATGATTTAAAAAAATAAAAATAAATAAATAGCTAAGCAAGAGCATAGTTTTGCTAAATTAGGCTGAAAAGTTGGATTAAAAATGTAGAATTAGCTGAAAAAGCTGAAACAGGCTATATACAGAAATTAAGTAAAATACCTTGATATCACAATATTTTTTGCCTCAATAAAACCACGGTCCTACTTGTTATTTATTTAATTGTTCCCATATATATCTTTAAAAATAGGAGTTGAAACTGCATATTTCTTGGTGCATTTGTGTGTACAACTGGACCAGTGCTCTGTTTTTATTTTTTTTATTTATTATATAGACGTTTTAATAAGATATAACACCGTTGCGACTGTTGCTCGCTGCTCTCAAAGCCTCTACTCAGAGGAGCGAGAGCCACGCGTCTTCTCCCTGGCTCCCCGTTCTGCTGTGTTACCTTTGAAGTTCTTTCTGTTGACCCAGGGCTCGGTTCTGTTCCAGCTTTGTTGCGTGAAGCACTGGGAGCACGCGCGCTCAGAGCTCTGCCTTTCTGAACTCCCGACCCACGGGGAGAGAAAAAAGAGAGGGGCAGATCTTCCCGGAGCTTCTGCTAAAATATGTTATAAATCATGAAATAACACATTTAGCGTTATTTCTCTACAATATAAATAAACGCTCCTGCATTGTTTTTTAAATAAACAAATAAATATTAATGGCGATGCAATTTGAAAACATGGTGGGTCATGGACGAATTCAAGAACAGAGGGAGGAAAATAATGATTACTGTATTTTTAGCCTGTATGACATATTTATGGATTGTTTTTTCTTCTTAAACTTTTCACAAGTTATCTGAGGATTACAATATGAAACAAACATCGAGGCGCTGAGATTAGAATAAAGTTTTATTTAGATACAGCAGTTTAATAGAGTAAAAAAAACGTAGTCCACCTCCTCATGGTGCTGGGTTCCTGAAACACAAAAATAAACGTTACATTAAAACGGGTTACACTTCTCCATTTTAACAGGACTAGATCATTTTCTACAGCGTGAATGTGGGTGAAATGAAAAAAAAATAGAACTTCAGCTCAGCTCTGAACGAGGGTCTGGTTTTAACCAGGCTAGAAGGCCTCAGGATTGTACGGTTTTTTGAATAAACAAATAAAATATTTGCGGATAGGTCGAGACAAATTAATTAGGGCCGAATGAACCGTCACAGCTGGAAGGATTGATCAAAAAAGATTATGACATTCTATCTCAATAATTTTAGGTTATAACACTTAAACAACGGGAAAGTTGGAAAATTGCAGTGAACCTCCCGTTAGCATAGCATATGCTGCCCAACAGCGGACATTTTATAACTTTGTAACGGTAGACAGCTCACATCGGATTCGCTAACAAAGCGTACAGTGGCGAGTCGTGTAGATAAACAATATCGACTTTAAATAATCCAAATTTAGTTTTTGTAGACGAACTTAGCAGCTAACAGCAAAGCTAACGAGCCACGTTTGACGTGGTTCACGAGACTTCGTCTTATAATTTGTGTATAGGACGTGAGGCATACTTGCATTTTCCAATATAAGACCAATTTGGAAGACGTACTTTTGTGAATAGTTCCAGTGAATGTCCACGTCTTGTGAGCGGACGCAAAAGACAGTCGTTTCCTGTACAGCCTGAGCAGGGTTGCCAGGTGAGAAATGTAGGATTATCGTACACCCATTATAAACAAAATAATAAGTACTGTACTGTAGCGTCTAACAGGCACTCACAGCTTTGTGGCGTCAGTACTGGGGGGAACCATAGACAATACGCATTATTGTCTGGTGGTAATTAATGACCTCTACAGAAAGTCTTCTGTCACATTTAGAAAAGCAGGATTAGCTGGAATTCCAAGACGCCTTCAGGGTTAAAAAAAAAAAAACTCCGACAGACAGTTGCGACAGGCTGATGAAAACCGATCACAACTACACGTTTACAGAATGGCGAAATTATTGTATTTTTGGCCTTTGTCGGGATTATTGATCGTACAGAGGGCAAAATTATCGTACAAATACGAAAATTATCGTACAGCTGGCAACATTGAGCCTGAGTATAATGGAGACCCCTGATGGACGAAAAAAGGTACTGCAGACAGGAGCATAATAATTTCTAGAAAAAACCAAAAACGGGTCGGAGTCACTTTATTTTTTAATTTAGTCATCCAGTTGGGTTATTCGTTCTGAAACATTTAATAAAAGTAAAGGGATGCAGGTACAGAGTTTAATAACTGTTTGGAGTCAGATGAATAAAAGAAGGGGACAGATTGGGGTTTGAAGAATAAATAATAATAATAATAATAGTAATGAATTCAATATATAACGCACTTTTCATTAATGGAAATCTCAAAGTGCTAAGGAGGGAGTAGCCCTCACAGACAGGTCTTAAATGAATACATATTTGTAGATGTGGAAAATGGATTTAAAATTCATTCATTTCTAAATTTTGATGCACTTTTAACATGCAGGAAAGGGTTTTAACAGAACTGTTTTTTTGTATGTCCAGAAGCTCAGATTTAGCTTTTTTAGATTTCTCTACATGGATTATGGAGCATGCATCAGGGTATTTAACAAAACAGTTTGTTGAATAAATGTTTTAAAACGTGCAATCACTGATCATTTCTTTAATATGTAATGCACTTAAATGTTAAACTGAGTACAAATGTAAAAGGACAATTAATTTAATGTTAATATTTTTATAATTTCTTTATTCTTTGCACTAATATAAAGACAAAAGTGGACTTTTGGAATGAGTATTCTGGTCTGACCCCCTTGAGATCAGATTAAGCTGTATGCGGCCCCCAGATCAAAATGAGTTTGACACCCCTGGACTAACAGTTATATACCTGGAACAACAGGCCAAAATGAAAGAGCCCATATTTTTACTTTGAATAAATGAGCCACTGAGCTTAATAATTTCAAACTGACAATTTAGGAGGGCATGAAAATATACACGATACATAAATAAATCCAACAAGAAGGCAGGTCTTAGGAGGCTCAAGGAATTTGCTAATGATCATAGACTGTATACTAGCAAGGGGGTCTTAGAAGACCGTAAATTATATTTTCTAAAATAAAAGTAGGCTACAGTATTTTTTGATTTCAGGGTTAAATTGATTATTTCACTTTTAGGTAAACTAATGTTTTGGATCTGTTGTGCAGATCAGATTAAAAGATGCCTCCGTCGAAGGTTCCATAATAAAGATTGTTAACAGAAAATTAATTTGATCCCGGTCTGTTAATGATTTTTTTTTAATTTTTAGTTTTTCAATTTTTTAAATAGCCTCATTGAACAGTGTTGATGGAACAAGAGTGAGTCTTGTGAATCCCACCTCATCTTTACAGAACACATAATGGTAAATATGCATTAAGATAGGCCTCTGCCAAAACACATGCAGCATCTGACTTTTGAATCTCAGCTACTGTGGTTATTGATCAGATCGGATCAGATTTAATATGAATGTGTGTCCAGAAACTGACTCACTGTGACTTCATTGGGAAGAACAATAACATGGCTGGATTCATATGCAACCTTGCTCAAGAACTTTGAGGGGCATACGCAAGGAACGACTGAAAACAACAAAGGCACCGAAAGAACAAAAGACTGTCCACAAAAACTTTCAGCCGAGCAGAGGCAAAGACTTTCTCAAAGAACTGTCGAAACATGGTCATCAGACACAAATGGCCAGGATATACGGTCCGGATTTGGGGGTCCGGACGAGAATCAGAACCCAGTGAACGTCTCACTGGGGGCTGGAACAAGAGAAAGCTGAACACGTTCTCCAAACAGACAAGAGAACAAATGGTCCTGAAGTCACTCACACCAGCAAAGGCCGCACCCCATATTGATCTGTGAGGATCTGTCGTTGATCTTAGCAGCCGGGATCAAAACTACAGTTGCTATGATAAATTTTTAATGAAACACATAGGCACATTTGGGCCTGCCAGCGCAGGCTTCATGATTTTTAGTTATACTATACTCAGGTGGACCTGACGACTTGCTTCTTCTGGTTTCTGTAACTCTGTGGTGAAGCTGAAGGGGAGCAAGGGAAATGATCCCAGCTCCTGAACCCAAAACGAGTCAACTTTTATATTTTTGTTTTTGCAGCTGTCCTTGGCGGAGTGCATGTTGGGAATCTGATGTGTCATAAGGGGTACATTTTGGTAAATGATTATAATTTTAAAGAAAATGAGATGATATCGTAGATCACAGTTAGCTATATGGTTGTGAAAACCAAATTAGAGGTGGCAATAGGCTGAGGTTTAGGAAACATCTGACACTAGTGCTTAGGTTAAAGGATGGTAAATTTAGACACAATTTCCAATTTATTGCCCAAATAACTTTGGCATAATTGAAACAAGGTAGAGTTTTGTTTCAAAAGGGGGTTAAGAGGTTGACAGATGTTTCTAAAAATAGAAAGGTTGAAATTGGTCCCTAGAAATAACTAGATTGTAAATGTTTCCTAGAAACAACTAGGCCGAAAATGTTCCTAGAAATAACTAATTAACTAAAAGATGGTAAATACATTTTAGTATACAAAGAATAATAAGGATAACTGATAAATTGGCGTTATAAACAAAGTTCACTTGCGTTGATATTGAGGCGGCATCGTTCTTGAACGTTTTATTTTCTTTAATCATGGCATGGGGGAAGGAGTATTGATGCAAGCATATTTCAAATGAGCAATTAACAACACTGTTTTTTCCCCTCTGTGAAATGTGTGTGAAGCAGGAGGGGGACGCCCCTTGGAAATGTTTCCTGGCCTGCAGGCTCAAAACCACTCAAACCTGAAGTGGACCTGATCAGAGGGATATGGTGGTTCTGTAGATTTATAGCCATTGACTTGACTAGACGACATGTGACTTATTGACTTAGGGAAAATGTGTATAGAACCACAGGTGCACAATGTTTTGTGAATTATGCTCTGCCGCCGCTTGCTATGTTATTTTTTAATTATGCTCTGCCGCCGCTTGTGATGTTATTTTTATGTGTGTAATTTCTGCTATAAGCTGAGTGAAAAGGTACAGTATTTTTTGTAAGTATGAACCGCCTTAAAACTACTCATAATTAACCCTAATGAAGATTAAGCCTCTTCCAAACCAACTAACATGCATGATTCATTCTTTGGACTACTGATTTATAATTGATTGGGTGTTGTTTGCTGTGGCACATTCTGTTTATGATAGGTGGTTCCTGGAAATGCTCCAGCTGAGGGAGTTTTCTCAACGGAGTCCAGGGGAGGCAAGACCAGACAGCCCTGGTCAAGTACGGACCCGTGTGGGGTCGCTGAACTCACACCACAGGCAGTGCGTGTCAATGCCAGGGGATCCACACGGTTCAGTGTGCTCCAACCCGTGAACCAGGAAGGAGCTAAAAGATTGGGCTGGACGACAAGAAGAGGTCGCATTCGAACTCTCGTGCCTTGATAGACGAAAGTAGCCGGGTATAGTTGCGTGCGGGGCCCAGAAGGACTCTGTTTTATGGGGCCGCTCGGTGCTGGAATATGCACACATAGAACAGACACCTAGAACGATAAAAACACTACATATTAGAGTCTCACATTACACGAAGAAAACTCGGGGACATAGGAGGATTCAATATCCCCGAGCACCCAAGGGGAATGCCCCTGAGTACGTGTAAAAAGTATACTAATGTTTCTGTGATGATGATATAAATCTTGTGTTCTTTCTCTATTTTTGTGTGTTCAAGAGAGATATACTGCCTTGCTGCTGGAGGAGGAAACTGGGAAACTTAAGGTTTATAACTCTGCAATATCTTGAAGCGCTTACTATTAATATCGTTCATAGTTTGCATATATTTCCTTATATTCTACAATTTGCATATTAATAAATTCATTCGGGTCTGGACGACCCACTGGACAATTGGCTGGTAAAGATCTTCGGTCCCCGGAAACAGGTGTTTGTATCTATAATGGTATCATTGGCTATTTTCTTAGGCATACTCATAACTTGCGGGTGCTGCTGCATGCCTTCGTTTCTACAGTGACACCCCCAAGAATAAGGTGGATATATGCGCTTAGCTGCGTTATTAGGTGTGATTTTATTTCTTTTGGGATGGACCTCAGATAAATGAGGTCCAAAGGGGGATTGTTATGAAATAAAAAATATATTTGTCTTAAGGGGTTTTTCACATGGTGTTCAGATGATCAGTTTTTCTTGTAGAGTGGTGAGAATTTGCTGAGGGGACACAGGATGTGAGCATGTCTGGTTCTGAAGAAGTGCTCACTTTGGATCTGATTGGTTT
>JBBPBX010109972.1:0-10935 GCA_038048925.1 Garcialebias charrua | reverse complement strand
AACCTTTTTTCTTTACACACTGAGCATTATACTGTACTTTTGTCACAAGATATCCTCTGTGCCATATAACCTAATTTACTAAGAAAGCAAGCTATCAAAAGAAATATACTGTACTTTAATTATGGGAGTCGGGATTGTGTAGGGGTAGGGCAGTCAACCAACCAGTCATTGCACACCTCGTGGTGTCTCTGAGCAGGACACCCTATCCCCAGTTGCTCCCTGGGCACCCCCAAATTTCACCCAATGCTCCACCTGGTGGTGGATGGGTTAAATGCAGAGACCTACCACTTCTAGTACCCCACCTCCTTATGATGCACCTCATTCAGCACCTGTTGTTCCTCAGCCCACTGATTGAACTAACTGTCAGTGCTGATATAGCTGAACAGCTACAGAAGCCACAATGTGTGGCTGTTTGTACGGATGCCACCGCTGCAATGACTGGTCAAAGGAGTGGGGATACCGTACGGATTAAGTCTGTCAATCCAAAGCTTATTACTACTCATTGCCTACATTGTCTGTAAGACTAGAACCTAGTACTAATATTTACTTGGTCTGACTACTACTGTTATGATTCTGTTCAGTTTTATGTAAAGAGTTTTCTGTAATAATTTGAAGAAGTGACAATACATTTATTATGTGAATAGTTAAAGTTTTAAAGTGTTTTTTGATTCTGTTCATTTTCTCAAAACTGTAATTTTTGGAAGTTTAAATGAAATTTTTTGTTAATTCATTCATTCATTCAACCTTTATTTATACAGGCTAGCCTCGTTGAGTCATGGGGACTCATTTACAAGAGGGACCTGTCTCACTCACACCAAACAACCATCCACTCTCACACTCACACCTAGGGTCAATTTAGAGTCACCAATCAGCCTAACAAGCATGTTTTTTGGTCTGTGGGAGGAAACCGGAGTACCCGGAGGAAACCCACGCATGCACGGGGAGAACATGCAAACTCCACCCAGAAAGGCCCCGGACCGGGATTTGAACCGGCAACCTTCTCGCTGAGAGGCAGCAGCTCTACCAGTTGTGCCACCGTGCTGCCCACGGTGCTAATTAAGTGTGTCTTGAAAGAAAAATACCCCATGTTTATATGTATACACATTGTATTATCGCTATTAAAGAACATGTCTTAAGTATTTGTTTCACAAATATTTCCATTGCAATAAAGAGACAAATTTAATAAAATTATTTATTAAACGTGAAGGTTATAATTGTCCCTGAAACCTTTCCTCCCCTGTAAGGGGTCCCTGAACCCAAAACGTTTGAGAACCCCTGTTCTTGGTCATGTGACCTCGCTGTGGCAGTTAGAAGCTGTTGAGTTCTGTCAGGGTTTTTCCAATGATAAAAACATTTTCTTTGCTTGCAAATTATTTTATATTATTTCTATCTTAAAGGACAACACCCACCATGACACTAACAATTCACCATATTGTACAATTACTGTAATTTATTATTAGGTCTATTTTCATTTTTGCATTTGGGCCAGGCGAGGGTTAAAAAAAAAAAAAAAAAAAAACACTCCCGAATGAATCCGGAAACCTGGCCGAAGAGTCCCGAAGGGTCATGCCTTTTGTTACATCGATCTCCACCCAGAAGGCAGAAGGTAGGAGTGAGTTTCCATGGAGGTTTATGAGAGAGAGTGGTAGTTAAAACTGCATATTTCCTGCATATTTCCTGGTGCATTTGTGTGTATATGGACCAGCGCTCTGATTTTATTTATTATTTATTTTATAACACCGCTGCGGACCTTTTGCTGCTCTCATTCATTCTGCCCCTGAGGAGCGAGCCGCGCGCGTCTCTGGCTCCTCGTTCCGCTGGTCACCTTTGAAGTTCCTCGTGCCGGTGTAATTTGCTCCCTCGAGTGTATGTATTTGCTCTCGTTTGCCTTGTTGCGGGGAGCACGGGTCGGGAAGCACGCGCGCGCGCAGAGCTCAGCTGAGCGGCTGGCTGCCTTTCTGGTCACGGGGGGAGAGAATAAAAAGTCGATGCGGAAATGAATGAATTTGTCGCGATCAAACGAATTAAACTAGTATGTCTAAGTGGATGCTCGCTCAGAATATGAGTGAGCGACAGCAGGATTAATCAACACAGGCAGCTTTAGGGAATATTTAAAAATGCTTCCTTTTTCTTTTCCTCGCTCGCCTGTAACTCCAAGGCGTCACTTTGGTGACGTGAATGCCCATATATGGAGAGGGGCAGATTTTCCCGGAGCTGCATGCTAAAATCTGCTATAAATCATGAAATAACACATTTAGTGTTATTTCTCCACAATATAAGTAAACGCTCCTGTATTATTTTTAAATAAACTAATAAATATTAATGGCGATGCAATTTGAAAACATGGTGGGTGTTGGGCTTTAACATGTGATTCTTGACCTGCCATTGTGTATCTGTTCCTCTCAAACTCAGTTGGTTGAAGCAGATGGCTGCTTGTCCTCAGCCTGGTACAAACGTTTCTTGCTCATGAGGGAGTTTTTTCCTTTCCACTGTCTCCTTCATGCTTGCTCAAGATGAGAGTTCTGTGATGGAGTTAAATTCAAAGCAGTCTGCTCCTCAGATAAATAGTGTGAACTTATTATTTTTATGTATGGATGTTTCTTTTCAGTGCCCTGAGATGACTTATGTTATGACTTGGCACTATATAAATTAACTGAACTGAACTGAATTGAATTAAAATGACATCGCCATGGTAACACAAAATGCCATAACAGCACACATCAAGGTGCCGAGCCGGACGTTTTTGTATAAAATTTGTGGGGGTGCTCATTGCAGTTTGGGCTGCATCAAAGTTGATAGAAAAATAAGACACTTTTCAGGTATGTAATAATAGGTGGCTGTTTTTCTAGGTCGTCCCCCACTAAAGTGTAACATTTCTTTGTGTTTCTTTATGTAGGTGGACTAGCAGCTAAGTGTCTCACTGATATGCTAATGGATAAAGTGATAAATACATTGCTGATAAAATCAGAAACAGGAAATGTATATAGAGAGAGCTACTTTTTTTTCCGCTCACTATCATCCTTCCTTTTGCCAACAAGACAGATCCACACCCTTCCTGCCCAGGGTCACAGGGGGACAAGCAAAACAGTGGCAGAATTTTTAGTTGATTTACTTTACTGACTCGTTTTGAATCATGATCTCAGGGCACTCTTAAGGCTTTCATGACCTAATGCTCCTTCATGTTACCCGTGCTATAAAAAGTATGACTTTCTTAGACCTAAGTTAAGGGAAAGTTAACAAAGGGAAGAAATTTATTTAACACTGTTTGCATTTAACACCTTAGAATCAGGTAGTCTTAAAATAATGCATTTCAAAGTTTGATAAAAAAAAATTGCATGAAGTACATGAGCCTGCATGCAAACAAACAAACAAACAAAAATAAAAAAGACTAAAATCAAAACTAACATTCTAAATGGTAATTTACATGTACACATCTTTGAAAATCAAACAAAAAAATGCAAAGGTGTAATACATTGCATTATCTTCTTTAATAAAAACTGGAAGTATTACCAACAAAACATCAAACTCACAACATGAAATAAACGAGAAACAACAGCAGGCCAGCTTCCTCACAGCCTTTATAATCTAGAAATAGAATAGTTATCTTTACCTTGAGTTCATGTGTTGCCTCCTTAAATAAAAAGCATGCAAACAGAGATCTAAGACAACTACCTCGTGCTCCAGCAACGTCACAGCATAAACCCTTCCTCTCTCATGGCCGAGTTCATGACACAAGAAGCTGGCTGTGCTGCATGAGACGTCAGCGTTACTTGGACATGATGGTGTGGTTTGATTGACTGAACATGTTGTCTTGCAAGTTGCTTTCACACTCGACTGATTTTTGAGGCACAGTCATGAAGGGGAGGGGAAGCTCAGCCCTCTCACATGTTGTACAAAGTAGAATATTCTTCTATACAGTAGTTTGTCACTTAGTCTTGATTGCAACTGAGCAACAAACAAATGACTTGTGCAGAACTGTGTTGACATGCGGTTAGGAAACAGTAAGGATGTTGACAGAGTCAAAACAAGAACGCTACTTTTCTTACCTTGGAACGTTTGAAAAGTTACGAAGCAGGTTTTCTGTGAGTGGCCGCAGCAAAAAGAAACCTTACTGCACACAGCTCTGCAGTTATGATATGAAACAGCAGGAATGTTAACTAATTTTGAATTTGAATTGGTGCAAAAATGCATGCCTACTTCCTCTATTTGAAGCCTCACTTCCTTTTTTCCAAATAGCTTACAAAAAGCAAACACCTGCTTATTGTTTGCTCTCGCGAGGTCCCACCCAGAGAAATGAAAGGCCCCAGGATGTGGCAGGCACATGCATGACTTAGTTTCAACTTTCAAACGTTTCGTGCAGTTTGGTTTCATCTCTCTGATTCAGGTCAACAGCCTTTAGAAGCAGGACAAGCAGATGTGTGGTCTCATGTTGTAAACATAATTCACATATTTCAACTCATAGCCACTAGATGTCAGAACAGGACGCCGCTCGTTGTCTTCTGATCTCCAGCGAGTGTTTCCTTTCCAGTATTTTTTTTTTTGTTGAAAATTTTTATTCATTTCATTTAAAAACATGACAATAAAAAAAATATATGATATATGTAAAATATATATATATATATATATATATATATATATATATATATATATATGTAGCGCCCCCTAGCGTCTTTGGCATTAATGAGGGTGGCTAACCTGAGTTATTTAATATCAGTGGTATCTCTACCTGTAAACTCTGAATTTATATCTTAAACAACCAGTATAACACAGAAGAATAAACATATGCTTTAAACACATGAACAGTTTAATAAACAATTTAAATAAACAACAGACCACTCTTTTTATTTTACAATTAAATGAAATGATACTTTTTAACCCCTTTTTAAATAAAGAAAGGAAACTTAATGCCGGCTACTAAAAAAATATAGTTTGGGTCGTTGCAGGCCTGATGTTGGTGCACTTGCGCTAACATCCCCCTTCAACCATGTCCCCGATCACCTGAAAACCTCCGTCTCCTGGAGGTCAGTCTCGCCGTTCCGTCTGCTTCCGTCCTCGCGTCTCTCTCTCTCAGCTGGCGAGCCGCCAACCGTTGGTGAGTCACGTGAGCGCTCGCCCCTCAACTGGCAGAGTAACGGACAGTTCTCTGCTGGCAAGCTGCCAACCGTTGGTGAGTCACGTGAGCGCTCGCCCCTCAACTGGCGGAGTAACGGACAGTTCTCTGCGGGGTTGCTCACCCAGTCCTCGGCGGCTGTCTCTGCTGGCTAGCCGCCAACCGTCCAACAAGTCCCGCAGCGATAGCCACTCCACTAGCGGCGTCACGGACAGTTTTCTGCGGGGTTGTCCACCCACGCAGCTCCAACCTCCACAGCTCGGCCGGAGTCCTTCTCTCCCCCTTCAACGGCTCAAACAACGGTTCAGCCAAGTGTCTCCACCACGACAGTCCCTTCACTTTCGAGGGGAGGAAAAAACTAAAACATTCACCTTCGCGTTCCTCCTTTTATCCTCTCCCGTTCTCTACCTGCTGGCACAAGCCCCTCCCACACCTCCAAAATAAAATCCCAAACTACTTTTACAAACAGTTATTAAAACAAACAGTATTAAAAGTACATTAAACTCCAAAACTACTTTTACAAACAGTTATTAAAACAAACAATATTAAAAGTACATTAAACTCCAAACACAGTATGTTTACATGTTCTATAAAACAAACATTAAACACCATTTACTTATCCATTCATTCACTACTAAATAAAATAAATATGAACTCAAACCAGAGGGTTACACCCTCCCCCTCCTAACTGTCTGCATGTCCTCATGAGACAACTACAGTTTAGGGTCTATAAGGCTAAGACCTACACCCTAACTTAATAATGACCCCTTTATGCACGATGGTAATCGGCTGGTTCCTAGATTTCCCTGGCTCATCATAAGTCAGACGAATAACTGGTTTACGTTGTCTCTCAGATCTGGGCCTAGTTCTAAGGGTCACAGGCATCTTTTTAAGAGATCTGAGCTGGGGGTTAGACTCACTACAGGATACCTCATCATCTTCTAAACCTGGGTCGGAGTCAGAGTCCAGAGAGACAGTCAATGGGGCACCATCGAGGTTCTCATCTAGAGTTCCCACTTGGTTCTCTTCAGCTAAGAGCTCTGTCTCCTCTTCAGTATCAGTCTCTGTTTCCTTTGCACTCTCGTCCTCAGAGAAGGGTATGACCTCTGCAGATGGGTCTTGATCCATTCTCTCATCAGCCTCCTTTGACCCGTCTTCGGGTTCTACACCACCCAGGGTGGGTAAGTCCTTTGGTTGACCTTCACCATAATATTCCCGAACAGCTTCATACTCCCACTCAGAACATGAATCAGAAAAGTCCAGATCCATGGTAGGTGCTACGCCACTGTATTGACGCTTTGTGTCTTTTACTTGGAGTCGTGTTCTTGGCTTTGCAGGTGTTCTCTCTTGCTCTTGGTCCTGTGGCAACCTCATAGAGTTTCTGATAGGGAGAATGTGATTGCGGTGTATAGTTTTTACACCCCCACTTCCTCTCTCTGGCTTCACTCGGTAGACTGGGAGGTCCGGCAACTTTCCCACCACAACATAAGGGTTTGGACTCCACCGGTTCTCTAGCTTTCTCTTCCCTTTCAGTCCCAAGTTTTTTAGAAGAACCCTGTCACCAAGGTTAATTGCCTGGAAGCACACTTGTTGGTCATAAGCTCGCTTATTCCTTTCATGTGCTTTATCAGCAGTCTTGCCGGCAAGGTCATAAGCATTCTGTAGATCTTTCTTTAGGCTGTCGACGTATTGGGAATAGTTGTTTTCTCCCGTCTCATCTGGCGATGTGCCGAAACACAGGTCAACAGGCAACCTAGCTTCCCGTCCAAACATCAGCAAATAAGGTGAGTATCCAGTGGCATCACACCTAGTACTGTTGTAGGCATGGACGACATACGGGACATGACGACTCCAGGACCCCTTCTTTTCACTACCCAAGGTAGCCAACATGGATAACAATGTCCGATTGAATCTTTCAGGTTGGGGGTCCCCTTGTGGATGATAAGGAGTGGTCCGAGATTTCCGCACCCCCAACATCCTCAACAGTTCCCGAATCAGTTGACTTTCGAAATCTCTCCCTTGGTCGGAATGTATCCTGGCCGGCAGACCATAGTGCACGAAATAAGTCTCTACCAAGGCTTTTGCGACAGTGAGTGCCTTTTGGTTCCGTGTAGGAACGGCCTGTGCATAACGAGTAAAATGATCAGTAATGACCAGCACATTACTGATTCCTCGAGAGTCTGGCTCCATGGAGAGGAAGTCGATGCACACCAAATCCATAGGCCCCCGGCTCGTGATCTGGTGCAAAGGAGCCATCCTCTTACTTGGAGTTTTCCTGAGAGTGCATTCTCCACAATCTTTGATGTACATCTCCGCGTCCGAAGCCATCCTGGGCCAATAGAAGCGCTTCTTCAGTAGATCTGTCAGTCGCTCCACTCCTAGATGACCCATGTCATCATGAAGGGATCGTAGAACTGTCTCTCTTAACTCAGCTGGGAGGACTAACTGCGTCCCATGTCCCCCTGATTGTCTCTGTGTCCGCCTATGTAGCAGACCATCCACCATTACAAGGCGGTCTTTCTCCCTCTTGAACAGCCTGAACTCTGGGCTCACTTCTTTGTCGTCCGTCCACGACCCTTGCTGTACAGCTGTCCTTACCCTACCAATGACCTCATCCCTCCTCTGTTCCTCCTCTATCTCAGCCCTAGATAACTGTTTTAAGGAACCCAAATCCAGGTGAGTAGGGAAAGCAAACACGTCAGGAATACACTGAGAAGAGGCACCCAACTGATCTACATACCTAGGTGGCATTTCCGACTGCTTGGTGACCACTGTAACCATGCAGATGGAACGTACACCCATGGGAGATATATGCTCCCATCCCGCCCCTTCAGCCCCAAAGGTCCTCGACAACACATCTGCGTCAGTGTTTGTCCTACCTGGCCGGTACTGGATGTCAAAATCATAAGTTGCTAATGCAGCTAGCCAACGATGCCCTGTGGCGTTAAGTTTTGCTGTGGTCAGCACATAGGTCAGGGGATTGTTATCTGTCCTCACTGTGAATTTGGCCCCATACAAGTAATCGTGGAATTTGTCCACAATCGCCCATTTAAGAGCCAGAAACTCTAGCTGGTGCACAGGATAACGCTGCTCAGCAGCGCTTACCCTACGGCTTGCGAATGCCACTGGTCGGAGCCCCTCTGGGTGTTCTTGATATAATATTGCACCCAGCCCCTTCAAGCTGGCGTCCGTATGCAATATATACGGCTTGTTAGGGTCTGCGAAGGCGAGAACAGGAGCGCTGGTGAGGCAACCTATGATGCGATGAAAAGCATCAGTACATGCATGGCTCCACCGTTCTCCAAATGGCTCGCCCTCTTTGAAGAAGCCTTTTGCCTCCTCTCTCGACCTACCCTTCCCCTTCTGAGTTGGGCCATACCCTTTTGTGAGATCTGTAAGGGGTCTGATGATTCTGGAGTAGTTTGCGACAAATCGGCGGTAGTACCCACAGAACCCGAGGAAAGACCTCAGGGACTTCAGGTCAGTAGGCCGCGGCCAATTAGCTACGGCCTTTACTTTCTCAGGATCGGTGGCTACACCCTCCGCCGATACTATGTGTCCCACATACTTCACTTTTGGTTGGCAGAACTGGCACTTGTCCAAGGACAGCTTCAGCCCAACCTCTCTAAGCCTGTCTAGAACCTGTAGAAGCCGTTCCTCGTGCTCCTCCAGAGTCCTCCCAAAAACTATCAAATCATCCAGGTAGACCAATACCTTAAGCAGATTCATATCCCCCACAGCCCGCTCCATCAGCCTCTGGAAAGTTGCAGGAGCCCCGGTGACTCCCTGTGGCATCCTTTCAAACTGATAGAACCCCAGGGGGCAGATGAAAGCTGTTTTTTCTTTATCTGCCTCTGCCATGGCGACCTGGTAATAACCCGACCTTAAGTCAAGTACCGAAAACCACTGGCTCCCTGTCAAGGAATCGAGCGCATCATCGATGCGAGGGGTAGTGTACTGATCGGGCACGGTACGACTATTCAAGGTTCTATAGTCAATGCACATTCTGACATTGCCGTTCTTCTTTCGGGCCACAACTATTGGAGACGCATATGGACTGCGTGACTCCTTTATAATACCCTCTCTCAGAAGGTCCTGCAGATGTTTTCGAACATCCTCAATGTCAGCAGGCGCCAGTCTACGTGACCGTTCTCTAAAGGGTCGAGCGTCAGACAACCTAATATGATGCTCTACCCCTTTAGCAAGCCCCACATCCCATTCATGCAAAGAGAACACACTGGCTCTATCTGCTAATTTTTTTCTCAGCCTAGCTTTCCAAGGCTCTGGGATAGGTGACCCACCAAAGTTAATGAGTTGAGGGTTGAACTCGTTGGACACCCCCTCGGACTGAGGTTTTGTCTTCAGGGGCGCAGTTACCATATCAACCGCGCATAACTGTCCCACTACAGTGCCAACTGGGAGAATTACTTCCCGGCCGGACTCGTTGTGCATACAAACTGGGAAACTATCCACAGTCACTTCTGAACTTGGCAAGACTAACGGTTGGAGAAGCACCCCTGCAGGGAGTGAGCCCCTGGGTGACATGTCCACCATCAGCACTTCCCTGTCCAATGGGCGTCTCAGTTTCACCTGGCAGGCGGCCCGACAGCCGCTGTCAGCTGGTATGGTTAGTGGGCCAGGCCCTATCCATCTCACGTAGCCCAGGTCCTCTTCCTCACCTGTAGTCTGAAGTTCCTTCTGCTCTGAAGTTTTGGTCCGGATACCTAGTGTCTGCGCTAGATCAACCCCAATGTCCGAGCTACAAAGCTGGGCTAACCTCTTAAATAAACTAGCATTAGTCCCCAGAACAACAGGGGTCTGGTCTGGAGTCCTGGGACCTGGGCAGACCAAAGCCAACACAGAAAGTGATTCCCTAGTCCCGACTACAGTTTCAGGGAACTCAATTTCTACCAGAATATACCCCAGATAGGGATAACTGGTGTCACTTAATCCCCAAATAGCCAACCCAGACACTGGTAAGATCTGAACATTAGCTAAATGCTTCTTATACCACTCCTCAAAGATAATGGTAACCTGTGAGCCACTATCCAGTACCGCATCGCAGGCATGACCATTCACCCTCACAGATACAGTTGACGTGGGACCTATCAGTCCTTTTGGAATAGCCCTGTTCCCTACTGATATTGCCTCACTTCTCTTGACAGTGCAGTCTGTGTGCGAGCTTTCCCCAAGCCTGGCACCCCCCATTTGCTCTTTTGCTCTTTTGAGAGACTGGATAAGCTTCTGAATGACTCTACTCTGGTTCTCAGCATTTTGGCATTTATTTGAAAAATGCCCATTGTCACCACATCTGTAACAAATGCTGTCCTCTGAACCTCTGTTAGTCCTAACACCCTGTGTTTTACCAGGACCCAGTCTTTTGGGTTCCACCTGCAACATATTAGCTGACATATCTAAAGATTGGGCCGTTTGGGCTGACATCTTCTGCTGTAGTCTTTCCACTTGTTTCTTTAAAGCTACTATTTCTGAGTCTTCCCTACTTTCTATCACAGGACACTGTGTCTCGCGAACCGTCAATCGGTCACTATCTGTTTCGTGCCTAGTGCTGGGTTTCATAGCAGCAAACATGGTTTTCAACTCTTTAATATCTGCTTTCAAAGACTGTATGTCAGTCTGACGACTGCCTGCAACTTGTACCCGCTGTACAGATGAGCTAAGCTTAATCCTAGCTGCTGCATATTCTTCCTCCGCTCTAACTTCTGTTAATAACTCTAAAAACTTTGGAGGATTCTGCCTTCTCTCCCTCAACTTTAGCTGTACCAACATGAGGTCGGAATATACTGCCCCCCTTAATAGTTGCTCTA
>JBBPBX010109971.1:0-10935 GCA_038048925.1 Garcialebias charrua | reverse complement strand
GTTTTTGTGAATTGACTAACTTTTATAATTCATAAGCGGATTTCTGCTATTTTTATTTAAAATGCAGTACCGCTAATAACTAATTATCTATCAGTAAAAACCAATAAACTTATTTACAAGCTCATAATGCTGCTTGTTTTACCTTTTTCCCCACCGTAAACAGCAGAGAGGAGGAAGGGTTGGAGGGGGGAGGGAGGGTTGGAGGGGGGAGGGAGCAGAGGGGGGGATCTACCATGTAGGTAAATGCCTGGGGATCCCATCAGCATGAGGCCCCGGCCCCGCCGCGCCCCGGCCAGTCACCTAATTCCTAACATTGATCCTGCTTGTTAATCTACATTTAACATAAAAATAATTATAGTTACGATGAAAACAATCATTAAATAAGCAATTTAAAAAACGGTTGATTTCATTATCCCCCTACTAAAAATGGACTATTCCATCTCGACAGCTTCCGGGTTAGAGGTGAACTCAGAGGCTAATTCCGTGGCTAGCTGTTTGTGCTGGGTACTTGGACAAATCCTTAGAAAACCCAGCTGTTTCAAGCCAAATTAACGCGGCCGGAGGATTCTATTTTGTGTTCTGTGTATACCACGCGACGGTGAGTCGTTATTTTCATGTATTTTTATTACTTTTCATTAAATCTGTTGAGTACCTATAGACGCTAACTGTGTCTGCCGGTTGGTTGTGGGTTACTAATGGAAATCCTTAGAAAACCCAGCTGTTTCAAGCCAAATTAACGTGGCCGAAGGATTTTATTGTGCGTTTTGTGTCGACCATTCGACGGCGAGTCGTTAGTTTTATGTATTTGGGTTACTTTCATGTATAAATGCCGTGGCGACACACCCGTGTATTTGAGATTTAAACGTGGTGTTGACCGATGCTGCCTTTTTGGGTGAGCAGGTACTCATCGATCTGTTCACCAAATATAACACACCCATCCCCTCCAGTGCAGCAGTTGAACGCCTGTTCTCGATGGGAAAGGACATTTTGAGGGCCAAGAGAGCCAGCTTGTCTGACACCAATTTTGAAGTGTTGATTTTTATGAGAGGCAACCAGCATCACATGGAGGAGATGAGCACAGAAGAACAGTCAGAGTAGCCTGAAGTTGAGGAAGGGCAGGGAATAAAACTGTTACACTAAGTGACTAAAAACATTTTTTTTTCTATTTCTCATGTTTTATAATCAAAAAAGGCGTTCAATACAAGATCAACTGGACTTTATTTGTTGCAGAAAACGTTTCACCCTTTATCCAAAAGGCTTTTTCAATCCAGAATGGCAGCTGTGAGACTGAGAAGAAGTTTTATACTAATAAAACGCATAAAACTTCAGTCTCACAGCTGCCATTCTGAACGTTTTCTGCAACAAATAAAGTCCAGTTGATCTTGTATTGAACGCCTTTTTTGATTTTATCATGTCCTGGACGACTGAGAATTTTCACCAGCTTATGTTTTATAGGCATTTTGTTGTGTATATACTTTTTATATTTTTATATATTTGTTTAATCACATTGTGTTTATTTACTCATGGCCACCACAATTTTTGAGTAGATGTGTTTTTTCAGTAATACAGTAAAATAGTGTCTGGAAATGTTTTTTTATTTCTTCTTTATTTCTTTCCAAAGAAAATCAAGGTTTTCATGCATGCACATGACATGTGCACAGAAATTAACAAGCACAAATTCACAGCTTTTTCATTTTGTGGCTTAAAAATAAATCATTAAATAATAAACAATAAACTTTATTTGTATAGCACCTTCCTACAATGTCTTGCATTGACCAAGGTGCTTAACAGGACAGAAAATATAAAAACCGGTACAATAAATCGGTGAATGAATGGAAACAAATAAAAATGCTACATACTATACCAAATTTATAAAAGTTACACACTGAAAGCTTTTTTGAACATCATAAATGATTGGAGTCAGAGGCAGAAATTATTTAAAAAATAAAATAAAAATATGTCAGCTTGAGCTTCCTTCCAAACCAATGAGTTCAAAATTAAATAAAAAAATAAGAGGTTGGTTGAATGAATGAAGATAAATTATTTAAAGCTCTTATCTTATGCTGATAAAGACAGACATCTAGTGGTCAAATGGAGCAACACAGTATGTGAAGTTTTGGTTCCTCCTTGCATTGCTTTCGTCATCTGTATACCCATAATGCATTGCAGGGCACTTCAGTTTTCCAGAAAACAGTTAAAAATAAGTTTATCGATGCATTTTTAATGAAAAATCTACAATAAACAAACAAAAAAAGGACAAAGAAGCAGTCGAAAAGCATTCCACACATTAAACAACTTTTAAAATTTTGGACCCTGAGTGAAAGTTGTATTTTAATAGATGACACCCGGAGCGAATCGCTGTTAAAAGGTAGGGTAAGGTGAGGTGTATATTAGTTTATACGCCTGTAGTTGGCAGTGTGGTGCAGATATTGCATAACGCTGCCGGCTACAAATTGTTGAATATAAATAGCGGATTAGATTAGCTTCCCCTAATTTTGATAAGGCCTTTGTGCATTTGAAATTGTGGACCTAAAAAAATTAATAAGCGTTTTAGAAATTGTGGAACTAATTTTTTAATTAGCGGTGCCCACCTTTGGTTGTTGGAAGATGTTGATGGGATGGCGGCGCGTGCAAACGTTGCGGCTTCTCTCTCTCCCAGCAACACAGTGCTTTCGTCTGTTTTGTCCTGCACGCCGCAATTTGCCGGCACGTCTTCGTCTTGTCTACGTGTTCAAGAACGCAAGTATAGCCGTGAATTCCTGCTTGATGTCGGAAAAACCGCTCATCTGGAAATAAACAGCGAACTCGAGGAGCAGCTACGTGCCTGCGGCCTACTCTGGAAGCCAGCCCCGAGCCTCCCTTCACCGCGCACGCCGTGGAAACGACACAAGCGGCGTGACAGGAAACAGAAGCGGGGTAAACGTGGAGGTATCAGAGCTAGGCTAGCAGCTAGCCCACACAGGCCGGCTATTCCATCCATGGTTTTGGCTAACGTGCGCTCCTTGGACAACAAATTGGATTATATACACCTGCTACGAACGACACAAAAGACTGTGAGAGACTGTTGTGTGTTTGTATTCATGGAAACGTGGCTTAACAACAACGTTCCGGACCACGCTATCCAGCTGGAGCAGCTAACACCCTACAGGGCAGACCGAACTCCTGAGGGAGGTAAGACACGCGGAGGCGGGCTCTGTGTTTACATCAACAACGCATGGTGTCGTGATGCTGCTGTGGTCTACAAACATTGCTCACCTTTTGTGGAGTTTATGACTATTAAATGCAGACCGTTCTATTTACAGAGGGAGTTTACAGCTGTTATGATTGTTGCTGTATATATTCCTCCAAGCTCCAACAGCAAAGTTAGAGGTGAGGCACTAAATGAACTATATGTGCACATCAGTGAGCAACAAACAGCCCATCCTGATGCTTTTCTCATCACGGCTGGTGATTTCAACAAAGCAGATTTAAAGAGTGTATTTCCAAAAATATACAGAAACATAAACTTTGCAACAAGAGGAAACAACACGCTGGACCAAGTTTACACCACCATGAAAAATGCCTACAGAGCACTCCCCCTCCCCCACATTGGTGCTTCTGACCATATCTGTGTTATGCTAAAGCCAGCATACAGGCCACTGGTGAAAGTCACAAAACCAGTACGCAAGCAGATACGAGTGTGGCCAGAGGGGTCTCAGAGGCGCTCCAGGACTGTTTTGACACCACAGATTGGGGTATGTTCAAAGAAGCTGCTACCACAAACAACAACACATGTCTCCAGGAGTACTCAGACACTGTATGTTCATACATCACCAAGTGCATTGATGATGTAACCAACCTCAAGACCATCACTGTTCGGGCTAATCAGAAGCCATGGCTGACAGCTAAGGTCTACGGACTTGTGAAAGCCAGGAATGCTGCCTTCAAAGCGGGAGATCAGGTGGGCCTGAGTGCAGCCAGAAAGAACCTGGAATGTGGCATCAGAGAGGCCAAGAAGCAGTATTCCAGGAAAATAGCTCACTGTTTCAAGGACAGCAAGGATACACGCAGTCTGTGGCAGGGAATACAGACCATCACAAACTACAAACCATCCCCCCAGACCTGTGACAGCTCAGCCTCTGCGCTGAATGAACTGAATGAGTTCTTTGCTCGGTTTGAGGCAAGTAACAGCACACCTGCACATAAACTCCCCCCCTCTCCTGATGGCCAGGTGCTGACGCTGTCCTCAGACAGCGTAAGGCGATCATTCATCAAGATTAACGCCCGGAAGGCCTCTGGTCCTGACAACATACCTGGTCGTGTGCTGAAGGACTGTGCAGGGAACTCGCAGCGGTCTTCACGGACATCTTTAACATCTCACTGAGCCAGGCCATCGTCCCCACCTGTTTCAAAGCCACCACCATCATCCCTGTCCCAAAGAAGGCAATGCCCTCATGCCTCAATGACTATCGTCCAGTAGCACTCACTCCCATCCTGATGAAGTGCTTTGAACGGCTAGTCATGAAAAGCATCACATCTGGCCTCCCTGGATCCCTTCCAATTTGCATACTGACCTAATCGCTCAACCGATGATGCCATCTCCTCTGCCCTCCACACAGCTCTCACACATCTGGACACGAAGGACTCTTATGTTAGAATGCTGTTCATCGACTTCAGCTCAGCATTCAACACCATCATCCCCCAACAGCTCATCCTTAAACTGGACAGTCTGGGGCTGAACACCTCAATGTGTAACTGGCTGCTAGACTTCCTGACCGGGAGACCACAGACAGTGCGGGTCGGGAGTAACACATCTAGCACCATCACATTGAACACAGGGGCCCCACAAGGATGTGTGCTGAGCCCCCTTCTATTCACCCTGCTAACACACGACTGCACACCATCATACAGCTCCAACCACTTCATCAAGTTTGCGGACGACACAACAGTGGTGGGTCTCATCAGCAACAACGATGAGACGGACTACAGGAACGAGGTGAGCCGCCTGGCCTTGTGGTGCGGACACAACAATCTCACTCTCAACGTGGAGAAGACAAAGGAGATTGTTGTGGACTTCAGGAAGAGGGATGCCCAACATGCCCCTCTGACCATCAACAGCACCGCAGTGGAGAGAGTAGACAGCACCAAGTTCCTGGGAGTGCATGTCTCAGAGGACCTGTCCTGGAGCAGGAACACTGCATCACTGGCCAAGAAGGCTCACCAGCGTCTCTACTTTCTCCGCAAGCTGAAAAGGGCTGGAGCTTCAACCCCCATCATGTGCACCTTCTACAGAGGTGCCATAGAAAGTGTCCTGACCAGCTGCATCACTGTGTGGTTTGGTGCATGTACTGCATCCTGCCGCAAGAGCCTCCAGCGCATCGTGAGAGCAGCTGAGAAGATCGTCGGGACCTACTTCCCCTCACTGCAGGACTTACACAGCAACCGCCTAACTCGGAAAGCCCTCTGCATGGCAGGTGATCCCACACATCCACTACACAGCTGCGTCAGCCTGTTGCCTTCAGGGAGGAGACTGAAGAGTCTCCAGGCTCGAACCAGCAGACTGAGAGACAGCTCTGTTCATCAGGCAGTCAGGATGCTAAACACTCTGCCTGCTCTGCCCCCCTCCCATTTGAACTGCCTTAACACTAAAAACTTTCTCACACATTATCACACAACACAAAGATTTTAACACTGGACTCTGTGTCATCAAACGGGTTATTCACTAAACTCTCGGTCATGTGCTCATTCAGTTTGCACTACTTCTCATATTTGCACTAATGTTTGTATTACATCACTGCCTATAGTCATAATACTGTTTACATTCTCTGTTTACATTCTACTGTTTACATTCAATGTTTACATTTATTAATACTGTTTACATTTATTATTACTGCTTACATTTATTACTACATTTACATTTACTACGTTTACATTTATTACTACTGCTTACATTTATTACTACTGTTTACATTTACACTACTTTTATATCTACACCACTGCTGATACATATACAGTATTCTCTGACCAGCCTTATTTAAGGATGCCCAATGTGCCTTACTGCATATGCCACTTTTGCCTCTATAACAACATCAACTACTACCTCATACATATACTGTGTACTTTAACTCATATGCTGCTTTGCCACTTTGCAAATGTCAATGCCAGAACCTTTAGTTTATTTTATAGTTATACTTTTTATACTTTTTATACTTTTTTATACTAGTATGGAAAAACTCAGGACAGTATTATGTTCATTAAATGTTTAGTGTTTTAGTTTTGGTTTTAGAGTTGGTGTAAATTTTCATACTCTTATACCACTATGAAAAAACTCAGGACAGTGTTACAGTTTTACTATTTTATGCTTATGTCTATTACTATATGTTTCAGTGTTTCAATGTTTAGATGTTTACTGTTGCACCGAGGGACTGAGAGTAACGCAATTTCGGTCCTGTGTATGTCCTGTACATATTGCAGTTCTGACAATAAAGTTGACTTTGACTTTGACTTTGACTTGAATGCTTTCTAATAGACTTGCTTCTCTCCATAGAGTATCCATGGTGTTGGGGAGCTCCATGAAGGATTGACTGGTCCTTGTTCTGAAAAGCCTTTCAACTTTCTGGACCAGACTGAAGGCTTCATGTGATGGCCGACACAGGACTCCTGGTTTGAATTCCTTCAGTGTCAGTGGCACCATGCTCTCCTTCCAGAGTCTCTTCATTTTGCTTAATTGAACTTAATTGAAATCAGCACAGGCACATTCTGTGTCAGAGCATAAAGTGTTGCTTCCTGCTTTTTGGTGCATTTGCTTACCGTTTCTTTTCATAACTTTCAGCACAAGAAGATGTAGTCCCGAGGACTGAATATGATGATCTGAACCTGAGGCATTAACTTCAGAATGAATATGACAACCTGCATCAGGAGTTTGACACGTTACAGGCTGAACATCAAAAGTTAAAAAATACACTGGAAGGATCTCAGTTTTATTATTCAACTGTTACAATAAACAAACGATTTAATTAAATTAGAACCTGTGTATTTCTTCAAAATTGTAAATACAGGTACAATGTGGTTCGAAATTAATCCAAATAATTGAATATGACATCAAAAACAGGCTAGAAGCCTACAAGAAAATTAAGATGTTTAATATAAGATTTATTTAAAACAACAAACATCAGATTATTGGATGACTGCAAAGATCAAGGTAAATAACAGACCACCTATAACATCTACGGTGGTACACAACATAAAGTATAAAAAAATCTGACATTTCGAAGTTATTTATGCACAAAATCTTTTACACTGATAGGGCGTGTGTTTAGTTTTCAGCAGGACAAATGTTTCCTCACATTTCACCTTTAGTTCATCGGGTGTGAGGTCTCTGGATGATGTGCTAAATAAAACAGGTAAATCTAGATGCTCCTCATAGTTGTCGTCAGATGAAGCGGTGTACGTGTCACTATTGTCCAAGCTTGTCCTCACTGCACAAACTGGGTCCACAGCCCGCAGTTCTTGGATGTCGTCATCTGTCAGCACTGTTAAAAGAACAAACGAATGTAGTTAGGGTGGTATATTACATCCACATCTTCAAAAGTGAGATGGAAATGTAAACGCAGGGCTCCAGACTGCACTTAGCTGGGTTCTAGTTTACCTGTGAAGTTCATTAAAAATGTTTTTAGCCACTTCTCTTTTAATAATGATGAAAAATTAAATGCTTTAGTGGCTCAAACAATTTGTAATTAGGAGTAGAGGCCAATGTATGTTATATGTTATGTTCTGAATGTT
The DNA here is from genome assembly GCA_038048925.1 of Garcialebias charrua. Classification (NCBI taxonomy): domain Eukaryota; kingdom Metazoa; phylum Chordata; class Actinopteri; order Cyprinodontiformes; family Rivulidae; genus Garcialebias; species Garcialebias charrua. The sequence continues at coordinate 3,174 of JBBPBX010109971.1, read as the reverse complement.
TCCTGACCAAGTTTTTTGTTTTTTTGAAGAAAAAAAAGGGGCAGATACTATAAGATTATTTCTTCTCTCTGCCTCCTTTCATTTTATGTCTTTTATATTGTACACTGTATGTTTAAATGTTGTTTTTTATTGATATAAAATGAATAAATTTAATTTAAAAAAAAAGTTCTGACTTTGATTGTAAATAAATAAACATTTGTGATTTTCATTAGCTTTTGAAATTCAAGCCACTGTGACCTCTGGATGAATATTTTGGAATATGTAATGACTAAGTTATCTGAGCAATGCTAATAAAACATTTTACACTGAAAAGAATGTAAAATCTAAAATTGCAGTGGCCTAAAACAGAAGCAAATTATGCATATCAAGAACCAAAATTAACTTACCCTGCCATACAGGTGCAGTTTGTTGTGAGAATGTAGTTCTCCACTTTGTTGACGATTACCCAAGCCTCATACATTGTAGTCTTTAGGCTTTGTCTCTGACTGGGGAGGACTTTGGACTTTAAAACACAGAAATCTGCGTCCATATCATTATATCGCACTTCCTGTACATGTCCACAAACAACGTAGTCATACGCATCAAGTGATTTGTATGCTTGTAGTTTTTCTCTTGTGTACACGCTAGGTTTCTCCACCAAATACGTGTAAATATCAGGCCACTGAATGCTAGGCCACTTACTAACGTCATCCTCCCATTCAGTAACTGTACACGGATCAGGAAGCTGATGGCCATTGCTCAAAGTTAACTTATTAAAGTAAGCTTTGCGATCATTAACAGGCTCAAGACCATGGCCTCGGATTTGGAGGAACTGAAAATTAGAAAGAAAATTATGTGGTAGAAAAAAGTGTGCAAGAAATAGAGATAACCTCACCCTGGAGAGGATGGTGAAACAAAACCCATTCCAAAATGTGGGGGAGAGTCACAAAAATTGGACTGCAGCTGGAGTTAGTGCTTCAAGAACCACCACGCTCAGACATATGCAAGACAAGGGGTTCAGCTGTCACATTCCTTGTGTCAAGCCACTCTTGAACAAGTGACAGTGTCAGAGGCATCTCGTCTGTGACTGCTGCCGAGTGTTTCTAAGTTGTTATCTGATCAAAGTAAACTTATCAAGGTCCCAGAGTCTGGAGGAAGAGAGGAGAGGCACAGAATCCATGTTGCTTGAGGTCCAGTGTCAAGTTTCCACAGTCAGTGATGGTTTAAGGCCACCCATGTCATCTGCTGGTGTTGGTCTACTGTTTTCTGAGGTCCAAGGTTAACGGAGCCATCTACCAGGAAAATTTAGAGCACTCCATGCTTCCTGTTGCTGACCAACTTTAGAGAGATTCAGATTTAGTTTTCCAACAAGAATTGGCACTTGCACACAGTGCCAAAGTTACCAGTATCTGGTTGAAGGACCATGGTATCCCTGTTCTTAACCGGCCAGCAAACTTGCCTGACCTTAACCCCAAAGAAAATCTATGGGGAATTATGAAGAGGAAGCTGCTCTCATAAAACCTGAGCAGTGCCACAGACATCGACTCCATGCCACGCCGTATTGTTGCAGAAATCCAGGCAAAAGCATCTCCAACTAAGTACAGTATCGAGTGCAGTACATGCTCATACTTTTCATGTTTATACTGTTCAGTTGGCCAACATTTCTAAAAATCCTTTTTTATTGGTCTTGAGTAATGTTCTAATTTTCTAAGTTACTGAATGTGGGGTTTTCATTAGTTGTCAGTTATAATCATCAACATTAAAAGAAATAAAACATTTGAAATATATCAGTGTGTGTGTAACGAATGAATAAGTTTCTTTTTGAATGGAATTACTGAAATAAAATCAACTTTTTCCATTGATGTTCTAATTTTATGACCAGCACCTGTAGTTCAGTCTTTACTCTCCTTATCCTGGTTGCCTGCAATACTTCTGAAAATTCAGCAGATGTCACCATTAGGCAATACGACTGTATCTATACAAGGTTGACACAAATGTGAAAAGGTAAATAGTAAATCTTCTTTATAAACTTTCTTATAAACTTTCTTTATAAAGATGTTTACTGTAAATAAGTTTAGAAATAAGGGTGTGGTAATTTTTTTTAATTTTTTTTAATAGAGGGACGCAGAGCCCTATATACAGAGAGTTGCGACACTCCCATAGTCAAAAGTCAAAGTCAAGTCAAAGTCAACTTTATTGTCAGATCTGCAATATGTACTGTACAGGACATACACAGGACCGAAATTGCGTTTCTCTCAGTCCCTCGGTGCAACAGTAAACATCTAAACATTGAAACACTGAAACATATAATAATAGACATAAGCATAAATAGTAAAACTAACACTGTCCTGAGTAGACTCCCATTGTAAGAATGGAATGCGGAAGTCACGTGGGTCACGGAGGGGGCGGTTCGTTCCAAACTGTTCCAAATAGCAGCGCTGCTAGCATCAAACGTTTTTCATTCTTGATGCTTCAGACGTGTTTTCTCCGGTAAGTTGATGAAAATACAATTTTCTTCTGCCCTTGTGAAGCGTTAGCTGACTGTTCTGTACCATTTTATCAACATTAATACTTCATGTCGCCAGTTTTTCTTCATTAAACATGTTAAATTGCTAGTAGCTGCAGTCATGACTGTTAAACTGATCTATTTCTGTCTAAGTCAGCGTGTTAAAATATTCAGTACAGCTTAAATTTTGAAAGTTTTTATTTATTTATTATTTTTATGGTAATTCCAGTTACTGGACTCTCAACTAGAAAATATAGTCTTTTTCCCTGAGAGATTGATGTGGTTAATTTAATTTTCAGTGAACTGCATTCAAATTATCACAAAGGTACTCGTTTTCTGTCTTCCCAAAACAATCATTTTTAATCCACATGTTTGAATGAAATTAATTTGATTTGATTTATTGATGCATTCATTTTATAATAATAAAAGACACAAAATAAAACAATTTAACACACAGATCACAAGAAAATTAAAATATAAAATGAAAGTTGGCAGATGAAGAAAAAAAATCTTATTATATCTGCCCCTTATTTTCTAACAAACAATGCAAACAAACAACTTCATCAAATACAAAAAAGAAAATCAGATAACTCATTAACTCTCTCAATCACAAGAATTACTATTTAAACTCGTGTCTTCGTTAAACATATTTCCTTAACAATTTATCCTTGATCTTTCTTTTAAATATA